>CAJQUW010016631.1:0-163298 GCA_907163375.1 Prostheceraeus crozeri
TTTGGCCAAATGACAGATCAACTTGGTGATCCATCGACTTGGTTATTTATGATGATAATGCTACGTGTCACAGGAGTAGTAGAGTCAACTTATGCAAGTCTCAATTAGGGCTTAGGACATTATCTTGGCCAGCTCGTTCTCCTGATCTGAATCCTATAGAAAATGTATGGAGTATTCTAAAACGTAACGCTCGTCGTTCACTGCTACCTACAGATGGCGTATCACAACTTGCGTCACTGTTAAAAAGAGAGTGGAGAAAGTTAGATCAGTCAAAAATCAACGATATCATCGAATCAATGTCTAGACGAATTGGTAATGTCATTGACAATAAGGGTAGGGCCACAAAATATTAGCTTCTTAAGAACCGTTACTGTATCATAGCTTATCAGATTATATGAGGACATTTAAATATATTAGGGACATGAAATAACATGAAAAATGCTTTCTGTATCATACTTATGTTTCATTTAGTCAAATTTTAGGATGATCCACTTTTTATGAAACGGACTGTAGTTACGCGCTTGTAAGAATGCTTTTTGTGTCTCCTGAAAAATCTCATATTTTGTAGATACACGGTTATCGTCGGACAACGACGAATGTGCGAATGAAAATTGCATTTTGTCAAGCACAAATCTCGACACCAGTGAGTCACACTGATTTACCATGGTTTTTCTTCATTGTAAATTTATCTTAGTGGCTTGGTGCTTACTTTAATTGCCTTAATACTTATCATCACTTTTTTACTGCTTTCTATGTGAATGATGTTTGTTATACAATTGTCATCTCATAAGTATTCGTCATTTCTATTGCTGTCATCGTTAGCAAATTCTTTCCAGCGTGACACTATATATTGAGAGCTGGCGAAGCATATCGTGTATTAACAATAGATATTGATGAAAATGAATGCGGCTATCATTTTCATCTTTTAATATCTATTCAGTGAGCAATGACAGAATAAAAACTTTTTGTTTGAAACATTGAACTATGTTAGGACAATTACTGTGTTGCAAAAGAATCTATTAATGATAGGCCGTCGGACTTGAATCCTTTTCTAGACTAGCGTTGTTGTCGTATACCCATGAAATCAATTAGACAGATCGGCAATGTTGAAGCACTGTTCGTAAAATCAGTCACAAAATTTTGAAAGATAAGAGTGTTATTACTGCAGTAATTGTAACTAAGCTATAAATCGTCAGGTTTCAATGGAGCCATGGAAAAAGACAACTGAACAGTTATGATGTAGCCTAACATGAGAATGTTTAGAGATCAAAAGAAATGCAATTGTTACATTTTGCAGCCAATGAACAACTTGTAGGCGATGGCTAAATTACAAAATGGCAGACAGGGGTGCGAATATGACTTCAATCCAGCTTTAAGTTGTCTGTGACTCCGACACTTAATTTTGACAGTGAAATAGCATAGGGACAGAGAACGTGAGTTAAACACCCATCTCGCGATTTTCATTTGTTTAGGAGCGAGAATAGATATAATTGTGCATTATTTTAGCTGATACTTCATAGAACACACTAATGAACATAACGTATTTTTTGTAGAAGCTGATCCAAGATCATTTCAATAATATGATCAGATCAGCCATGACAGTAACAAGTCAGAAAAGTCAGATGTCAGTATCATGCCCATTAAATAACTTCCTTTGGAAGAAGGGAAACTCGATCTCTGATTAGAACCTCACCATTAGGATCACATGTCAATGACGACACTGATTTGTATAAACTAAGCCTAGAACTGCCGTGTTAGCGACTTAATACCCGAAAATACCATCAATTGACAGTCTACGTCTAAATGGCTTAAGCGTAGAAGGGTGATTCTCACAAATTATACAAAATTTGCATCGAAATTTGTCTTGGAAGGTCACCATTCCAAAATTTCTTGTAACCTAACTTTTTAGGCTCTAGATGTTGACCAAATAGCAGAGAGTATAACGGGGATCACACCAATTTTGTATTTCAGTATATATGTGAAATTCAAAATTTTGTTGCATCGAACGAGTTACATGTTGCATCGAACGCGTTACAGCCTGCATCGAACGAGTTACAGTTTGCATGAAACATTTGCGCATCGTGGAACAAACATTTGGCGAAACGTTTTTTGATGTCAGACCCTGCTTTGCCTCTAATAAGATTGTTTCGTGCCATTTTTGCGCATACCTAGTGTAGCTTGCTGCATGGATCTCTCATCAACTTGGCCCTCTCCTTAGACATTTGCTTAAATTCTAGTCTTCGGAAAACAAAGTTTTATTCCATGAAAAGTATGCATGCAATCTAAAACTAGGGGAATGGCTATCTAAATGTCTTGAAATATTTGAGGGCTGCAGCTTTGCAAAGGCGAGTTTCAGCTTTTCGATCATCATTCTCCACTTCAGGACTTGGCCCCATGCTTGCTGGCTCCCTTTGGATGCTTGGTTTCCACGTGCGTGCATTGTAGCAGACACAGACACTTCTGCATTTGCATAACCGCAACAATACATTCCACATTATGAGCCTGAAGAGGAAAATACGGGTAAAATGCATTATGGGAAAATTTATACATCGATGCATGATTTTGGTGTATAAGCTTACTTGTCAGTGGTTTTCAGCTGCTGACCAAAAAAACAATTCATTGTTATGTGCACATTTAGCAATATCCTGAAAGAAATCGATGTAGCAAGCCAAAGCAGTTATGATTAATCAATTTTCATTACAACTATAAGAATTTCAAAATAGTAGCATACAATTAGCATACAAAGTTCAATTAGCAGTCAATTACAATAGATCTACTAATTACTAATAGATCAATTACAATCAATTGACATACAAAGCAACGTAAAAAGTACAGCAAAAGGAGACTCTCATTATTTGCGGAGCGGGTGGAACAAGCCGGTCGTTCCGCAACAACACATCTTCATGTCGTTTCTTATCATCACCAGAAACAAGGCCGATAGTAATGTTGCAATCCTGTGTTGCATGAACGAAAAGTCTGTAGCATTATTTGCTATTTTAAGGTTTGCTCCCCTCTCTAAGAGATACACTGTCGATTTACTGACAGTGCTGGTGCTCGAAAATGACGTCTCGGCTTCTATCTTTCGGTTTTTCCTATATTCGCGCATGTACAGGTTTCTATCGCGTAGAAATTTTCGCTTTGCTCAAGAATCTTGACGGTCTTTGTGTGTTGCAATGGATCTCCTATCGATTGCTCGTTTCTTCTCCAAGTAGGCCAGATCTCCGGAAGCCGGTTTCCTCCACCGATATTCTCGGTCCCTTTCTCGTTGTCTTTGCTACTGCTCTGGAGTAAGCTTTCGTGTCATTCTGTAAAAGGTAGGAGTTATTGTAGTAGCTATGCCTACATATTCACAATATAGGCCTACTGTTTTATCGAAGAGATGTGTCCTAAAAGATGCCCAAAGCATTACATTAAAAGCATATACAAAATAAATACACAAATATCTTCGTTACCAATTCCATTTCACCTCGTGAACAATCCTAAGTGCGAAATGTTAAGAACTTTTAATTATGTTTATTCAAACTCTTGAATACGTCTCGGTTAAAAATTATCATTTGCTTCATATAAGCTTATAAGCGCCTGAAAGAGCTACAACACCTAAATGGTAAAAAGCTACTAAATGGTGTTAGCTTAAGTGGTTACCAATTTGTTCTGCTCACTTAACTCATGGTCAACACCAGAGGCTGCTGATGACATAAGACAAAGATTTATCAGTCCATTTATTTGACGTACAGTACCAGTATCTTGAAATAGGCCTGCATTATTTATTAGCTTTGCGAGACGCCATCTGAAATCGTGAGATAGAAGTACCAACTAAAATAGTTAAATAGTGAGTTAGCACCGAGTTTTTTTCCATCTAATTTCTTCTTCCAAATCTCTTTGAGTTATCAGACCAACATAAGCCGAAATATATATGGGAAGTTTGATTATGAATATTCTTAATTTATTTGTTGCTTCGAGCCCTAATATGTTTCTTTTAAAACGCGCTTTTAATCCAGCCTGGACTGGATGGTTGTAGCCTATAGAATCTAGTGGTAGAGAAACTATCTAAATGAAAGCAATCATTCCTGAATATTAACGAGATTTCAGAATTAGAATGACGCTTTCATTGTTTCATTGATAAAAAGCATCATGTCAAAGATTTTAAATATTTTTTAAATCTAAACATGTCAGCTAACCTTGGCTAACAGAGGTGTGGAGAAGCTCCTACCCCCAAGAATCGGGTTAAGGAACTACATTGATAAGATTGACACCAAAAATTTGGTCCGACTGAAACAAGTGTCGAGAGCAAAACGTTAGAGCGGAAAGGAAATTGAACTGTCATTTGTTCTCGGAGCATCTTTATGTATGGGTCTGTCTATCGGCAATCTACCAGTGACTCTAAGCATATATCGATTTGCCTTCATGTAAGAGTATGATACATCTCTTTTACTAAGGAAATCTATAATTATACAATGGTTGGCTTTTCTGTTTCGGCATTATAGCGTGTAGACATGATTCTCTTCGATTCTAAACAAAACAGAAAACCAGATGTTAACACTTACCGTTGCTTCCTCAGTTTCCGATCAAAATGTGTTTAACTGTTCGTTGACGTTGACACAGACGACGAATGAAGAATATATTTCAATGTCGAAACGTCCGATATCTCGCTGACAATTGTTGCCACGCAGAAACAGGCATAGGTATTCCTTTGACTATTTCAAAATACTGACACGAACGTAAGAGAGCGTTGACTCGCAATCAGAATGGACATTCTGTGGATATCTATGCGACCCGACACCTGGCAATGGTAAGCAATATGATTGAGTCATTGTTCATCACACAGTCGGGACATGATGTGAGTCATATCATGTTGAATAAAAGACAAAATAGTAAATCTGAATTTCTCGCGTAACTCGGGTCGATGCATCTTGTAACTCGTTCGATGCACTTGCATCGAACGAGTCACGCATCGAACGAGTTACATTTTGTGGTATCTTTAGAGTCTTCTTCCAAAGCTGAAGAGGTTTCGGAGAAAATTAATATGTGATTGTTATACATACCTAGGGTGCTTCTTAAGCACAAGCTGATTGAACTATTCTTACCTCCAACTCTGCGACAGATTGTGCATCGACCGAGTTACGTTTCTCTGCTCACTTAAAAAAGATGGTTATGTATATGATCCGATATCATACAAATCATTAAATGCCACAAGAATATCTCCTGTATTTCTGATGCACACATAGCCTATGATAATATTTCGTGCTCATTAGATGTTCTGAAACATAGAATGCAAAGAGAAAAATTCACAAAAGTTTCACTAACTATGCATCGAACGAGTTACACAAAATTCCTGGGACAGGTATATGCTGGGTCCTAAAATTGGGATGGAATATTGTTTTCCACCTAAACTCAATATAGATGTCTGAAATAAGATGTAATTGTGATAACAAACCAAGATTCTTTCAGCTGGAAACCATATTATGGAAGAAAGAATCGTTGAAATATGAGACTATCAATTTTGGGACAGGATTATTTCAATGATTTTAGGGATTATTGATTTACATTTGGGTGCTATTCAATTTTAATACAAAATTTACCCTTGATGTGGCAGGGATACATTCATAGATGTCTCATGAAGCTCCGGATGCATTAATACCATTATCTATCGCTTAGATCTCCTTTTATAAATTCGGGACATCGATTTTGTATAATTTGTGAGAATCACCCAGAAAGATAAAAGTAAGGTCTTGAATCTTGGCAAATCTGATTTTTATTTCTTTGGTGAATAGTTGTGTAAAAAATGTACTACTGTATTTTATTCATCAGTAACTTCAAAACTGACTTAGCTGCGAAATGCAACTAATCACTTCGTCGGTCTTGTAATAGCATCATTTTCATATTCTTTTCTTTTGGAGAAGTTATTAAGCACGGGTAAATGCACCCCTAGAGGGGCAAGTGCGCAAATTATATATTTTGATGTAATGTATTTTGATGTCCCACCACCAGAGGAGGAACCGGTAAGCCGGTGGCGCCCGGTATGAACATGACTTACCGGTACCGGGACGATATGACCAGTAAATAGACTAGAACACTGAAATTTTTTATAAGGATGCTTCTCCTGCATCTGTGACAGCGAAGCCATGTGCAACAACATTCGTTTTCCTGGAAATCTGTCGTTCTTTTCTGCTACTGTTGCGACATTCTTCAATGAATGCATCATCATACTGTTCTCGCGGCAGATTATTTTTCATTTCGATTTTTATTTGCTTTGTGCTCAATACGAACAAATGGATTGTTCAAAATTCAAAGACGGAAAACTGCTCTGTCTCTGGTGTGTTAACCCCAATATGCTAGTAATAATAATAACTTTCTATACTTTCCTCGTTGTAAAATATTTTAAATCACAAATTAGCACAAAGAAATGTCATTTGCGCCACTATTCAGAGTGAATGTCGGTTATATCAAACCATGGAGAAAGTATGGAGCATTAGCAAGTAGTGTCGACAAAAAAATGTCATCACACAGCGTCACACAGTGAATACATCAGAATATTCAGATTTTTGCGTAGATTGTATTCCAGCGGTCTAAAAAAACACGTTCAATTTTTAAGGAGCCGAATCTTTGCTCTGAATCTTGAATTATTCCTGTGTTTATATTCTAGCGATTTGATCCCTCTATATGGGTAGAATGAAACATGTCAAAATGAATGAACATGTGCTAACAGATGTCTTAATGAAACGGAAATTGAGCTGATCATCAAGGAAATTTCATGAACCGCATTTTAAGACAATTCTTCAGGAAAAAATTCTCATCGGCAGGATTATATGTTTCAGTAAATTCATATTTCATTTCTTGAATCTGAATAGTAATGTAGACCCATTTACAAAGTTATTCATCATCATTGTCTTTGATCATGATTTTTTTGCTCTTTCAGTGGCAAGCAGTTTGTGATATGATCACGCTTAAGAAAATACTCTTATAATAAGGATGAGCATTAAAGTAATAGCAACCCATCGAATTGCTAATTTAACAAACATTACCCATAGAGTAGGTATATTAAGTAGAGTAGCAACTCAGCATTTATGAAATCCCCAATGTGTATACAGTTTCGATTTCATGAAATGAACATGAGTCGAGACCAGTACCACCTGTGGGATATGCAAATTTCTACACTTTTGGAGAAATTAACACGAATCTGACTGATCATGATAGCAATACAGGTATTCCACAAATCCTCCATGTCATGTCAATTTGGAGAGGCAATATACCGTATTTTCTCGAATGCAACCCGCCCTCGAATATAACCCGCCCTCAAATAGAACCCACACCTCAACCACGAAAAAAAATCATGCAACCCGTCCTCGAATAGAACCCTCACCTAAAATCATCTATTAAGGAGGTTTTCACTCTATTGTTTTGCAAGCACTATCATAGCAATGTGACTACATGTAAGTATAGCGACTTTCAAGTGCTCGCCCTGACTTGGCTTTATAAATCACGTTATATAGTATATAACTTGTCTATTGGGTCATCATGGTCTTAAAATAAGATTGCTTGTTTACGTAATAGGTATATTTATTCTTCTTGAAAAATTACATTGTGAAATGATCAGATGGAAAAAAGGAGTTTATCAAAGAAATTGATAAAAATAAGTATAAGGTAAGCAAAACAATGATCACTTACAATGAGCCGTCAAATCAACCAATGACAGCGGATAGTTTGTCTTCATTCAACTGCTGTTCTTGCAGTTCATCAATTAATCATGGGAAATAGAAGGCTGAAACTGAATGAAGTTGTCTCATCCAATCACAACCAAAAACAGCGCAAGGACAGTTATATTGGTTTATTTGATTCCACTACGTCAGAATCAGTGCAACAACTATCGTGCGTTAAGGCCCGGTTGAGGACGTGACACTTTTTGTAGCTCGGAAGCTACCGGATGAGGATAGGGTTGGAAGGTCGGGGATGTGTAAGAGGTGTGGGGAAGTGGAAGATGGGGTGGTACACATAATGTAATGTATGGCAGTGGAAGGGATGAGGGTCAGTTTATGGTTGGTTTGGGGTGTGCATGTTGGTAATGATGTATCTTTTCTTTGTTCCAGACCTCGGGAAGCGTTGGCGCACTGGAAATGGTGATCGGCCGCATAGAATTTCTGAAGATAAAACTACAAGCAGTAATGGTCGTGAAATAATTTCACTTTGTAGTGAAACATCTTTGGTAATCACAAATGGAAGATTTAAGACTTCAGACATTATCGGAAAATGTACTTTTAATAGAGTGCAACATAATGAAATTCGAAAATCTGCAGGCAATTATCTTACTCTATCTCAATCATTAGTGAATAAACTAAAAATTTGAAATCCATGAGCCTATATTATACATATCATTCACCATTAACATTTGAGATTGTAATGAATGCGAAAACTGCAGCTAAGCCAAATACGAAGTGCCATCAGGCATCCAAGACAAAAGCAATAAGAC
Source organism: Prostheceraeus crozeri (assembly GCA_907163375.1). Classification (NCBI taxonomy): domain Eukaryota; kingdom Metazoa; phylum Platyhelminthes; order Polycladida; family Euryleptidae; genus Prostheceraeus; species Prostheceraeus crozeri. Next base: position 8,465 of record CAJQUW010016631.1, read on the forward strand.
CATTCAAATGGACTTATACAAATAAAAAACAATTTTAACTCGAGCAAATTTGTTGAAGATTGTGCAATTCTGAAGAATAATATTAAGTAAACACTAATTTTACCAACGAATATTTATGCAAAAGTAAAACAAAAGCTATTGAAAATAAATAAGATGATAATAAGCGCATCTATATGGATGAATTAAGAAAACTACGGAGAGATTATAGAAGAATAGTAGCGGAATATGAAACTGATCAATCAAAGGAAAATCTGATAAATTTAATGCCACAAGAAAATTTTAAATAAAAAAATGGAAAAGAAAAACTGAGAAAAATCAAATGTAATGAACTTCAAGTCGCAAAACAAATTGATGATCGCAAACGGTATTGGGAAATACTTAACCCAAAGCAAACTAAGACTCGCATAGAAAATAACCTAAATGCAGAACATTTCAAGACTGCTATGATAGAAAAAGATGCTGCGAACAGCAACATCCATCCTACCAGGATCGTGACACTGAAAACAAATTCACTAACAGACTTGTTAGATACCAAATTCACATATAGCGAAATTGAAACAAATATAAAAAACTCAAAAATTTTAAATCAAGTGGACCAGATGGCTTTGTCTATGAAATGATAGAAGAAAATTCATCAGAAACCGTAGACATCGTTCAAGAATTGTTTGATGAAATATTAATTCATAATGAAATACCATGGAGTCGAAACTGGATATATAAGAAAGGAGAAAATGTAAACATGACTTCGTATCACTGCATCACCGTTTCCTCATGTATGGAAAAACTTTTTACTAAGATTTCAAATGAAAGACTGAATAAATGGTTGGATAATGATGAAATTATTCACCCATGTCAAACGGGATTCAGAACAGGTAATTCAACATTAGAATAATCGATTCAAATATGCATGATCAAAAAGATGCCGCTATGTTTTATAGATTTGTCCAATGCATTCGATTCAATACCGAAGAAATTGCTGATCAATAAACTGAGTTATTTTTTACCTGACAGCAAAACTTTAACCACGATAACAAATTTGCTGACTTTTAAACAAATTCAAGTATTACATAAAGGAACACTTTCAAAAATATATATATAAAAAGACCTAAAAACATAATAGAGTCTTTCTTATAAAAATACCATTTCAATTACAGAATGGTATCTCAAGGAGATAGTCTCTCCAACTCTCTTTTGCATATGAATGATTACTTATCAAAATAAATGTTGACATTGACTTCACACGACCCATTAAGATATGAAATATTCAAATTGCATGTCTTACATAGGCAGACGATATTCTTTTGTTGTGTGAAAGTGAAGCAGGATTGATGCATTAGCTGAAATTAGTTGGAAACTTTTGTACAGAAAATGGATTAGCAAATAATTTCGATGAAACAAAAGTAATGATATTTAGTAAGTTACATAGCAATGATAGCATCGAAATGAAAATTGATAATGTGAAATGCGATGTAATTATAGTTAATGAATTTAAATACCTAGGAATGTGGATCTCCAAAAATATTAAAAAATATATTGCATACTTGGTAAAAAAGGTAAGCGTGCTTCATATGCAACTGAAAAGAAGTTAAGAGAATTCGACCACGTAAATGGAAGTATCGTGAAGAACATTTTTGAAATGTCAACGTTGTCTAAAATGAAATATTGTGCTGAATTTTGTTGTCACAACAATCTAAATTGTATCAATAAAATTCAGTGCCAGTTTTAAAAGAATCACTATCATTTGGCAAAATCAACCCCAAGCTATTGTTTGATCGGGGAATTTGGACTTTTTCCAATAGAATTCTATTTCTATTAGGCTGCGATCACTTTCTGGATAAAAGTAATAAATCATAACGACAATAATTTGACTATATAATATATAGATAGGATACATATTTGAAATATATTCTGAAATTTATAACCAAATTAATGACTCTCAATATTCCTGCACATGGACAGCCTAAATGAAGATGCTACTGAAAAAATTAACCTATTACACTTATGGCAAAATCAAAATAATGTAGATAAAATTTGATGCAAAAATGCACACGTAGTCCTCTGTTTGAATACTTTCATGCCGAGCATTCATGCCGATTGATTAAGTAGATTGCAAACCAAATCTCTACCCAGTCAGTACAGAATTAACGGACGAAATATACGGTCAGCCGGTCACTGCAACACAAAATATATACCTCCTAATTATTGTCAATTTGATAACAGGTGAGTTACTTGATAACTTGATGTTTTTATCTGATTAAATGCTTGCCACCTGTATATCTGTGCAGATTTAACTATGCAGCACTATAAATCAGTCATTGTTAGACTAACAGTTTGAAGAATTGAAAGCATTGAACAACACAGAATGGATAATGAACAGCATCGTTTGAAAGCACTCAACAATTTATCTCTCAGCATGGAGGTGTCGGAGAAAATTCAAAAAAAGATAGACTTAATGTTATTGACGCGGTCAAATGATTACAAGTGGGGTCCGTCAGGGTCAAAGGCATGAAGTCAAAAGTCAGAAAAGTTTTCAGAAATAAAAACACGTTGATTATTAAGATGATCACAAATTATAAATGAATACAGATTACGATGCACATGACAATTTGTGATGATATCTCACATGTGAATAATTTTCAATTGAATGAAATGAAATCCGAATGCGTTTCCGCTTTGCAGATGGCTTCCCTATGGTCAGAGGAGACTATGTGGAAAACAACAGAAAAATCCATCGAGCAGTTTACGAAATAATAGCGAAATGGAACATTTCATACAACTTATATAGTTTGTACTTACTGCATCGTCAAAATGAAATCCGAATTTCAATTTCAAATTCTGTATCGATAAAACGCACCATTCGTGGAAAGTAGCATAATTTTCAAAAATAATCATCGAGTCGTTATCTGGGAAATTTGATTTTACTTTTAAAACTGCTCATAAGTAGTATATTGCAAATATTGCGAGTTTATTACATTAAGGAAAAATCCAAATGAAAACTTTCCGACGTCAATACATCACTAGAGCCTCGTTTGAAAGGATGCTATTGTCTTATGCAATTCTATCGACCAGTTTTAAGATATCTACCATGGAATGCAAAAATATGGAATTTATGACAAATCTGAATTCAAATTCTGACTTATGCAAACAATCGGAAGACAAAATCCGAATAGCTAGAAATTTCACAGATGAGTAAATGACTCTATCATAGATAAACTGATGGATTATCAAAAAAGTTCATCGTGTAGTCTTTCCACAATTGCCTTTCGCAAAACAGTGAAATTTTTGCTGTGGAGATCGATGTGAGCACTCATAATAATTACTAATCATAAGTTTGCCTCATAATATGTTAGCGCATTAGCCTACTGATATACCGATGTTGCCGTAAAGTTCGATTTTTGACGAGATTTTTCATTCACCATTGATAATCAGTTTGGTTATCATTTGTAATAACCCACACACACTAGATATTCAATAATAAATGCTGAGGTTTTGCGATTGACAACATAAACTACGAAGGCGAAGGCTGATTTAAGAAAATACGAGTGAAGTCTCTATATTGTTGAAAATCTATGCTCTAATGCATGCTTTGTGCCATGCCTTAACTAAAATTCTAATTACATGCAGGCCCTACTTTCAGAAATTATCGATGAACTGATTCACTGACTAAATATCGACAAAACGCAAAAAGTTTTATTTTGCACGAGTAAAATGCACAATGCACACACTTTTAAATGACATCCCACAGCTGTGATCACCACGAGCACATATTTAAAAGAATCAAAACTAAAATTCAAGTTGCATAACAAATTATTCAACTAGCTAAATGTCATCCAAGCAAAGCTCAAGTTCGAGTTACTTCAAGATGAGAACGCAGAGACGAACCGTGTGTAATTGAAATCAATCACGGCATTCAACTGTGCTTTCTTTTTGCCAATCGGGGATTTTTAAAACGAGACAATACGCTGGCGAAATGGCGGTGGGTTGACTCGATCGCGTGCTCTCCAGTCCAACGAAGTCCGGGGTTTGGGAAAGGGCAAATCTCCTCCATAATTTCCAATGATTGACCTACATGGGTTTGACCTACTATGGTTTTGCAGTGAACATGCGGAGCAAATTCTACATCATCGTTTGTCAAATCGACACATAAGCTTCCCTCAACAGTCACAAATGTTGACCATTTTGGAAGACAAGCCAAAATCTCCACATCGCCTACAAACTCGACCTTATGCTGCATTGTGCTGATCGGTCATCGTCAAACGAACAAGCGGTTAAAAACACGCACAGTAAATAAGAACTGCAATGTATTAGCACTTCCTTATTGTTAACTAGCGATGATGTTTATTGTCAATAGTAATGAGATGACTAAGCCAATCCGACGAATGGCAGAGAACGAAGAAAACGAATATATCATTGTATACCAGATGAATGAACTCACCATGAGCAATATTGATATCAGTGTCAAATTAGCTCGGGCGTCGACTTGAAAAACAGGAAATGCATTATCCGAAAAGCTACAAAAAAATAGATTTCCTTGTTTTGCGAAAGGCAATTGTGGAAGGACTACACGATGAACTTTTTTGATAATCCATCAGTTTATCTATGATAGAGTCATTTACTCATCTGTGAAATTTCTAGCTATTCGGATTTTGTCTTCCGATTGTTTGCATAAGTCAGAATTTGAATTCAGATTTGTCATAAATTCCATATTTTTGCATTCCATGGTAGATATCTTAAAACTGGTCGATAGAATTGCATAAGACAATAGCATCCTTTCAAACGAGGCTCTAGTGATGTATTGACGTCGGAAAGTTTTCATTTGGATTTTTCCTTAATGTAATAAACTCGCAATATTTGCAATATACTACTTATGAGCAGTTTTATAAGTAAAATCAAATTTCCCAGATAACGACTCGATGATTATTTTTGAAAATCATGCTACTTTCCACGAATGGTGCGTTTTATCGATACAGAATTTGAAATTGAAATTCGGATTTCATTTTGACGATGCAGTAAGTACAAACTATATAAGTTGTATGAAATGTTCCATTTCGCTATTATTTCGTAAACTGCTCGATGGATTTTTCTGTTGTTTTCCACATAGTCTCCTCTGACCATAGGGAAGCCATCTGCAAAGCGGAAACGCATTCGGATTTCATTTCATTCAATTGAAAATTATTCACATGTGATCTATTTACAATTTCGAGAATAAGACAATGAAATACTAGCTGAGATGAAATAAAATGATAAATCATGCTGGAAAGACAGAACCTGCAAATGTATAATTATTCATCATTAGATGTGTCAATGTCTAATAGTAGTCAAGAGATATTAGTTGGATCACATGACCGGCAAAATGAAGTTTGTGTTGGGTAGTATTAAGATTGGTAGTCTTTTTGATATTCTTGAATTTTTGGGGTATTACAAATCTTTTGATTTTGCTAAACATTTTCTAATCACTTCTGAGGTTTATGGATTTACATACATCTAGGCTTCCTCAAATGCTTTGCACTTCGTAAAAAACCTTTCATTTAATCATGTGCTAATTGCAAAATATTGAAAATTGGCCGGCAGTCACCATATTAAAAGACTGCATACATTTTCCAATGTTGTCGACCATAATACATCAAAATTTTGAAATTTTTAAAGATCGGTCAAAAATAGATTAGTGGAAAAAGCTAAATCCAACAATTTCGGTGCCACCTGACCCTATCATTGCCCGATGGAGAACCCACGTAACCACCACCGAAAAATTGGACTCAATGCGAACTATCATTGATTCATTTGACTATGAGGATGCAGCATCGATGATCAGACAATGTAAGGCACTCATCGGTGACACGGACTTAAGATCAGGACTAACATATGTCGCAACCAACTTGCACTTTCTGCCTGACCTGATATAATGAATGAATGAATGAATAAATTAGCGTATATTTGGAGAACAAATAACAATGCTGGCACTTCCAATGGAAATCGCGGAGGTGCACACACATAGTGAAATAGCAGTATAGCATGAATATCAAGCGGTTTTAGAAGACAAAGTAAATAGGTCACGATTGCTCGGACCAAGTCAATGAAGCATTGGCACTTGAGAATATGAAAGAATTGAGTATATGTGTTGTTTTAATATGTGGCAGCATGAGTCTTTGAGTACGAATAGAAACAAGAGGAAGGTGCTCATGGAGAATGTATCGCTTGCTGAAAAGGGATTGCCTGAACAATCTTTGCGCCAACATGTTTTTGTGATCTGAAATATCCAACATCGAGCATCTATAAGAAGAGCGAACATCAAACCCATGTATTATACGAAAAGCTCTTTTACAGAAAAGTAGCAGTTTGTGATCAAGAGTAACACCAGGATTGACAAAACAGGTGATGCATAGTCTATAATAGATCGGACAATGTAATTATAAATAATCAGAAGTTTGTCATGATTCAGAATTTCTTTCAAAATACGAAGGACATAATCGTTTGGGAACATTCGATATTATGTGCTCAAAATGTCTTGACCATGTAAGCCTATCATCAAAAAATAAGCTCAAAGTGTTCAACTCTGTTACATTCTGAATATGTTGTACAGAATCTATTTGAAATATCGAAAAATTTACATTGAGAACTTTGGATTTGCTGCTGTTGATATGCATTTGATTGTGAAGGCACCAATCCCCAAAATTGCAAATTTCAGATGAAACATTGTCCAAGTCATTAGCATTGCCATAAACAGGAAAGACTAACGTAGCATCGTCAGCGTACTTTACAACTCTTACAGAAGCATGACGGGGCTTACAACTTGACATATACAAAGAAAACAGATGGGGAGAAAGTTTTGATCCCTGAGGAACACCATGTTGTCACATACGACATAGAACTTCTATTTTGACCCAATGTTACTCGCTGTTTGCGAACAGCTGTTCAACCAATTGACAAAATTATTACCATTATCAATAGAAAATTCCGAAATTCGTTCCAAGAGAAGATGGCGCAGAATGCAGTCGAATACCCTAGTCATATGAAAAGTAAGTATACGGACACCAATGACATCGGTCTCTTCCAAAAATTCACAAACTATACCATGAATAACAACCAGAACACAGACTGTTGAAGAGTACGGTCTAGGCAACTGACAATCATCATAGTTTTGAATCAAATCACCTTCAAACCGCTTCAGAACAACTTCTTTACAAAACTTACATGTTCACAAAGTTCACAAAGCTACACTAGGCAACAACGATACCGGTCTCAACTTGTCTCAATTTGTAGGCTGCGTTTTGGTAATAGAACAATTGTCTGCGATTTTTGAGAGATCGGGAAAAACACCGGACTTAAAAAAACAGATTTAAAAGATGACAAAGTGGTTGGTATAATAAATTCGCTGAAGCTTTCAATAACAATGGAATTATGCCATCACTACCAGGCGATTTATTTGTCTTCAACGTGTTAAGCAGTTCAAAAACTTGTGATTCATTGCAAATGGGATGCATCGCACAATTATCTGTTGGGAGAAGTGGGAACGGTTCACTTTTTCCAAAGCAGTCTGCGAAACTGTGATTTATGTAATTGACCGCTTCGATGGCACAAGTAAATAGTGAAATGATCCTGTTTACAGAATTGTCCTCATTTTTTCCTCGAATGTCATTAGCTACCGACCACATACCCTTTAGCGATTTGTACATATTTGATCTCCAAATCCTTTCGGATTTAGTTTTTTCAACTCGTATTTTCTCTTTGTAATGTTCATATACTTTCCAATTGCCGTTGCGATAGGCTTTCCAACGTTTATTTATTAGTTCAAGCAATACCGGAGTTTTGTTATTGGGGAAAATTCCACGGTTGATGCGGGTATGCATGGGATTGCTTCTTCCAGTATCCTGTAGAAACCATCTACACCAGTATTAGCATTGTTTGATTCTATGATTCTTGTTCAGTCTACTTCAGAAATTGTGGATTGAAATTTGTCAAGATTTGATCTTCGTAGGTCGAGCACTTCATGAAAATGATTATTGACGATACTAAGGGAATGCTTGGCAGAAATTGAAACAATCTTTTGCAGGTTGGTTGCTCTACCAAGTGGGGGAGCTGTAGTAGATAAAAAGTCACCAACCGAGTTTGCTTCAGTACAGAAAAACTTATCTAAGATGTTGTCACCAAATGTAGGCTCATTAACAACATTGGATAGGTTGAAATTTTTCGTCAAAAACGAAGAATCGTACCGATTGAAATCTCAACAGACAAAAATGTCAGCATCAGGTGAGGAACACAAAACTTCATCAAAAACATCGGCAATAAAATGCTTGAAACAATTTATCGGATTAACAGGAAGACCAGGGGAATATGTGCACAAATAGGAAGGCCGTATATATATATATATATATATATATATATATATATATATATATATATATATTGTTGTACCAGTGGCTAATAGCATAAAATTAATCAATCCTTTCCAAAATATTAAGCTGGTTAAAGGTTTTAAGCAGCCTCCATCGCTTCTGAGATTATTAAGCAAGAATAATCAAAAAACGATTGAAGGGATTTTGAGATGTGGAGACTCTAAATATAAATGTTGCCCCACTTTGTTGACGGGGAAGATTATTGATTTCAAAATTGGTGATTGCACAAAAGGATTTAAGATCAACTGCAACTTAACCTACACCTCTAAGAATGTTATTTACACCCTTCGCTGTAAGTTTTGTTACCAATTTTATATTGGGCAAACCGGGGATATGTTCCGCAATCGGCTGACTATTCATAGACAACAGATGGATAATGCCAATTACATGACTTTAGGAGTGACTAAACATATTGCTGCATGTGCTAAATATCTACCGTTAAAATTTGAGGCTGCTCTATTCTTTCAGTTTGGGTCGAATTCTTCCCGCATAGAAAGAGAGCGCAAGGAATCCATTTTTATTTCTATGCTGAAACCAACACTGAACCAGACCTCAACCACCTGAACTATGACACGTCTAGCAAAAATCGCAAGGTTTATGTCATTAAGTTTTGATTTGGAAGTCTATGCTTCCAATTTTGTATTTTGCTTTCCAATAAATTCATTCCCATGAGTAGCCTGTCCTAGGCCAGGCGAAACCGGTCGGGAATAATTGCTGAATTTTCTTTCGGGTCAAAACTGTATTATTTATATATACATATATAAAACCGGTCGGGAATTCATACAGACTTTTCTTTCGAGTCAAATCTTGTTTCTTTTATGCATATTCATTTTGATTTTTAATCTTGTTTTATATAATTTATCAAATCAAAATGATGACTCGCGGATCAGTTTGCAAAGATGACCTTGCATCAATTTCTGAAAAACTGGATAACCTCTTCCTGAAAATGGAAAGTTTGAATTCATCTGTGCATCATATCAGTGATATAATATTGACGACTTTCAAAAATGATGTTGTAACTGATGTACAGAATAATGTTACGGCAATGAGTAACAGTTTAAAGGCAGAACTTTCGACTATTTCTAAAGAAATGGCTAATGTAGTGTCAACTGAAGTGAATTTTAATTGGCGTAGGAAACTACAGAGACGGAAGTTTTATTTTTACGGGGCTTTCCGTAATGCAGAAATCGCAAATATTTACGAACTGGCATTGAAAGAATCCACACCAAAAGTTCCTAGAAAGATTTTTAAAGACACGGTTTCTCAACATATTGAAATGGAAAGTAAATTACGCAGAGAATTAATTCTCAAAGAATGCGAATATGAAGTGAAGCGTCTGCGTCTGACAGCTGAAGTAAAAATGGATTTTATCGCTAAAATTGATAATGAAGTACATAATGAAATATTAGAATGCTTTACTGAAAGAATGGCGCAGTTTCAGATTACGAAATGGAAAGACGTGGTTGAGACTGAAGAAAAGCCCAGTCGTGAAATTTGGGAAAGTAAGAAAGTTTTTTTCATCTGATAAGCATTTAGTGTCTTTGGATAGTCAGACGAAAAAGAACATAAAATATACTTACGCTGAGGCTGCAGGTGGTCCTAAGCGTGCTGTCAGGTCCAATAATGTCAATGTTAGAGGTAATCAAGACTTTTTCCGTGAGAATAGAGGCAACATAGGTAACAAACGTAACTATGAAAACAGATTTAGAGGTGGAGGTTATCAATACAGATATAACAGAAATTTCCGAAACTTTAGGAATTACGGAAACTACAATTTTGATGATAATTATTCATTCAGATATAAACAGAAATTACAGGCGTGTTAATCGTAACAACTTGAATAATGACGATGTTCATGCAGACGAAGTGCTGGAAATTGATGAGACTGATAATTCTTTTTTAGAATAACGGGTGTCTGTTGCTTTAACTTGTCATCTGTGGGGTTAGATAATTGCTCTAAAAGTTTAATGTCTAAAGGTGGTAAATTTGCTCCATATCCATCCAAGAATACCAACACAATGGAGGTAATAGTGATGGAGTTTTGTAGAACACTCCGTTTGAAGGAGTTTTTCAAAAATTATACAGACGAGCTAGACAACCTTGATGTTAAACGTAATAAATCCAACTTTACTCCGTCCAAAGGATCTAATACTAAACTAGATACGATAATTGATGTAATTACTGATAAGACAGCTGAACTAAAAAATGTTAGGAATAAACCATGCTATAATCTTTCACAATTAGAAAGAGAAAGTTTGAAAGCATTAAGAGAAAAAGAGTCACTGCATATTACTAAAGCAGATAAGGGAGGCTCTTTGGTCATTCTTGATTACTCATTTTACAAGACTAGAATGCTTAATGAGCACTTATGTGATATAAATACTTATGAAATTATTAATAACTATAGTTATACTAGTTATCGTACTAGTTACTATAGTTATCGTATACAGTAGCTATACGATGACAACTACAATCAACAAAATTAAGAATTTTACTAAGCAGTATAATGGATTGTGTAGACTTACAAAAAATGAAGAAAACTGCTTAATTAATTTTCAGTGTCAGATGCATTTCATGTATGGGTTACCCAAAATCCATAAGCATACCCAATGCTTCAGCAATATGACACCGGATGAATTTGGATTTATTACAACTACAGCTCGCACGAATATGAAATTTCGCCTTATCATCTCGTGCTCCTTTTCGCCAACTTCTCATCTTAGCTCCTTTGTGGATGAAATATTAAAACCGTTAGTACCACTGACTCAAAGTTATTGCAGAGACACCTTTCATTTTCTGGAAAGATTGCATAAAACAACATCTAGTGCCATTAATGTCACTTTAGCTACATTTGATGTCGTCTCCTTGTATACTAAGATATCCACTTCCTTATGCATGGAGGCTATCAACTTTTGGCTAGTAAATAGGAATTCATACATACCTGGTAGATTCGATAGACAATTTATTTTAGATGCACTTCTCATTATTCTTGAAAACAACTATTTCACGTTTGAAGATGCTACTTACCTTCAGATATCTGGTACAGCTATGGGTGCCAAGGTAGCCCCATCTTATGCGATCTTTGTCATGGCATTCTTAGAAGAAAAATTATATGTAAGACTGAGAGAAATTTATGAGTGAAACACTGCTGAGGCTGTTATATATTATTATTATATAATAATTATCATATTACATATTATTATATTACATCTTATTATACATCATATCAGTGGATCAGGTACACTGACGACTGCTACATAACCTGGGATGAAAAGTATGGTAATTTGCAACATTTTTTCAATATTTTAAATGATCTTCATGATAATATTAATTTCACAATGGATCATAGCCGAGAAGCCATTAGCTTCTTAGATGTTTGGGTGTATATCGATAAGAACTCAAATAAGATAGAGACGGATATATATCGCAAAATTACGGATAGTCAAAATTATGTTCCGTTTTACTCGGGTCACCCTAAACATATCTTGAGAAATATTCCTTTTTGTCTCGCTAGTCGCATACATAAAATCGTCTCAAAAGAAGATAGCAAGCAGATACAATTGAAGCTATTAAAAACAGTTCTTTTAAGACTCAAGTATCCCAGTAATTTAATTGAAAATGCTTTTACTCGTGCTTCATCAGGTACTATGACTAGTAACATTAAATCAAATAATTCAGATAATAACATGCCATTTATTTGCACTTATAATAAGAACAATCCTAAAGTTTATCAGAAGGTCATTTCACCAGCCATGAATACCATTAAGCTAATGAATCCTTTTCAAGATATTAAACTAGTTAGGAGCTTCAAACAGCCTCCATCGTTACTCAGAATATTAAGTAACAATAATCGAAGCACGATTATAGGGATATCTAAATGGGGAGAGCCAAAATGCAAATGTTGTCAAACACTGCTGACAGGGAAGACGATTAGCTTCAAAACTGGCAATAATAATAAAAGTTTTAGCATTAACTCCAACTTAACCTGCACCTCTAAAAATGTTATCTACACTTTGCTTTGCAAGTCGTTAAACAATTTTATATTGGGCAAACGGGAGATATGTTCCGTAATCGTCTTACTATTCATAGACAACAAATGGATAATGCCAATTACATGACTCTTGAAGTGAGTAGGCATATTGCAACGTGTGCAAAAGATCTGTCATCAAAATTTGAGGCTGCTCCGTTCTTTCAGCTGGGGCCTAACTCTACCCGCATAGGAAGAGAACGGAAAGAATCCATTTTTATTTCTATGCTCAAGCCTACACTAAATTATGGCTGACCTAAGACACTCGTATGCAAGCATCTATGTATATGTTTTTTGATTTTGAAGTCTATGCTTCGAAGTTTGCTTTATGTTTTATAATAAATTCATTCCTGTGAGTAGCCTGTCACCAACCAGGCGAAACCGGTCGGGACTTCATACAGACTTTTCTTTCGAGTCAAATCTTGTTTCTTTTATGTATATTCATTTTTAATCTCATTGACATAATTAATGAAACAAACTATCATTGGCTTGAATTGAAGCTTGTTTCATTTTTTTCTCAGGTATGATGCAATATCTCGCTTTCTATGTATTACCATTCAACACATTAGAGAATGGAGAAAGATCTATGGTGGTCAAATTTTAAATTTTTATGTCGATACAACTGTCACAATTGCTTTTACAAATTGAACATAAACGTGAACTGAAATCCAGCTTTTGTAAAATAAAATGGCACACGATCAGTTTACCAGAGGTATGGCTATTGGAATGATTCGTTGTGGTAGAAGTTGTGCGAGTTTTGCCGAAGAGCTGCAACTATCGAGAGTCGTTGTTAGGAGGTGGTGGTGTCGATGGAAAGCAGAAGGGAGATGTTAAAAAGAAGAAGGGATCTGGTCGACCAAGAAAGTCTGCAGGAAGGACAGACGCACGTCTAGTTTTAGCTGCAAAGAGGAATAGATTTGTGTCAGTCCCAAAGTTAGTCGTACACTAGAAGAGTGCCTCAAATATAGACTGTAGCGTTCGAACGGCTTACCGAAGATTGCGAGAAGCCGGAATTCAATCGCGACGACCAGCTGTCCTAATTCCATTGAGTTTTGAGCACCCGGAAGACGAGTTGCCTGGTGTGATGCCCATCGTACATGGAATAACCATCACTGGCAGAAAGTCTTGTGGACCGATGAATCGAGATTCACTCTGGATTTCAATGACGGTCGTGTCAGAATGTATCGTCTTCCAGGTGAACACTTTGCCCCATGCTGTATTAAAGAACACGACAGATATGGTGGTGGAAGTTTTATGCTGTGGGGTGGCATTTGGCATGGCGGACGAACGACAGCAGTCATCATCAAAGGCACGTTGACTGGAGAGAGGTATCTCAATGAAATTGTGCTTCCTGTTGTTGCCCCAGTGGTCAGGGTGGAGGATCTCGTCTTCTAAGACGACAACGCAAGACCACATCGCTCCTCGGCTGTCATTGCCATTGTTAGGAGATTGAACATTCAAACCCTTGACTGGCCTGCACGCTCACCTGACTTGTCACCCATTGAACAAGTATGGGACGAGCGTGGCGGCGAGTGAGAGACCGCTATTCACTTCCACCAGTGTCCCTGAAGATTCTCTCTGAAAGACTGACAGAGCAGTGGCTTCTTGAAACATTCTTCATTCAGAAACTTTGTGAATCCATGCCATCTCGCCTTACTGAATGTATTGGAGCTAGAGGGGGGCACATGCGCTATTAAAGTTGAATCTGCTACATGCGTTGTTTTTCTGTGCTAGCGACTTGGTGGAGATTGTGACTAAATTATCAATGTATCATACATACATGTATATACACCAGTCAAAAATGAAAGAAGTAAATGTTTCAAAAATTTTGTCAATGAGTATATACATATACATATATATATATACATATATATATATATATATATATATATATATATATATATATATATATAATATAAAGAAGGAATCCAAAAATGGTCAATATAAGCAAATAACAAGCCCAAAAGAAAAACAAACTTAGGTTAGGATACACCTCAGTTAATTTTGTTTTTCTTTTGGGCTTATTATTTGCTTATATATATATAATAGTATAACAGAAAATTCAGAAATGGATAAAATTTAGAATAAATTAAATCCCACACAGGTCATCAAGAAAAAAGCTTTGATTTCTTTTAATGAAATCAAATAATCATAACATAGGCTACACATACATAGTAAGTGAAGTACATAAATGTCATGGATGAAATAAAATTGAAAATACCACAGACATCGTCAAGTGTAGGTGAAAATCATTGATCACGATTAAGTGAAGGTCTTATAACACTAATAGACCATTTTTCTTTATTCTCCCTATAAGCTCGATCACAGTTAGGGGGCAGCTTTAATATTGGGATTATGCTGAAGGAGGATCATTCTGTGAGCATGAAGAGATGTGCTTGCTTACAAATAGCACCCTATAGTCTCTATCCTTGTTGCCTGTGAATTCGAGTCCTGGATCTCAATGTGTCACCCGTCTGGCCAACATATAGGGCGTGGCAACCTCTACATTGAAGCACGTAGATCAAGTCCTTTGAGTTATACAGTTCATGTTGTGTTTAACCCAGAAAGTTTTCACTTCGTTGTTGCGTTTACAGTTGAAAGTTGTTCCTGTTATAATAGAATTACAGCATTGACAACGTTAATCTCCGCATTTTGTTACACCTTTCAGTATTGTACGATTATTGTTTGATAGATTTCGTAAAAGAGATGGAGGCTGACGATAAGACATTCTTGTCTTATAATCCCTGAATGTATCAGTGAGCTTCAAACTGGAAAACGAAGGAGTTATCACATTCCTGTATCTTTGGATATACGATATTATTTTTGATTCGTCGTTACATTTTGGAGGTGATGTATTCGGGGTTTTGATTTTCGAATTGCGTCATTAATTAATTTGTCGGGATAATCCAACTCTTTCAACCGAGTTTTCATTTCGGAATGACAAATTTAGGCATAGATTCATGGAGCTTCCCGTTCATTCATCAGGTTATTGTCCGATTTCTTTAATAGAATAGATTCCAGATATCTTGGGTACCTAAGATATAACTAAGATATCCACTTCCTTATGCATGGAGGCTATCAACTTTTGGCTAGTAAATAGGAATTCATACATACCTGGTAGATTCGATAGACAATTTATTTTAGATGCACTTCTCATTATTCTTGAAAACAACTATTTCACGTTTGAAGATGCTACTTACCTTCAGATATCTGGTACAGCTATGGGTGCCAAGGTAGCCCCATCTTATGCGATCTTTGTCATGGCATTCTTAGAAGAAAAATTATATGTAAGACTGAGAGAAATTTATGAGTGAAACACTGCTGAGGCTGTTATATATTATTATTATATAATAATTATTATATTATATATTATTATACTACATCTTATTATACATCATATCAGTGGATCAGGTACACTGACGACTGCTACATAACCTGGGATGAAAAGTATGGTAATTTGCAACATTTTTTCAATATTTTAAATGATCTTCATGATAATATTAATTTCACAATGGATCATAGCCGAGAAGCCATTAGCTTCTTAGATGTTTGGGTGTATATCGACAAGAACTCAAATAAGATAGAGACGGATATACATCGCAAAATTACGGACAGTCAAAATTATGTTCCGTTTTACTCGGGTCACCCTAAACATATCTTGAGAAATATTCCTTTTTGTCTCGCTAGTCGCATACATAAACTCGTCTCAAAAGAAGATAGCAAACAGATGCAATTGAAGCTATTAAAAACAGTTCTTTTAAGACTCAAGTATCCCAGTAATTTAATTGAAAATGCTTTTACTCGTGCTTCATCAGGTACTATGACTAGTAACATTAAATCAAATAATTTAGATAATAACATGCCATTTATTTGCACTTATAATAAGAACAATCCTAAAGTTTATCAGAAGGTCATTTCACCAGCCATGAATACCATTAAGTTAATGAATCCCTTTTCAAGATATTAAACTAGTTAGGAGCTTCAAACAGCCTCCATCGTTACTCAGAATATTAAGTAACAATAATCGAAGCACGATTATAGGGATATCTAAATGGGGAGAGCCAAAATGCAAATGTTGTCAAACACTGCTGACAGGGAAGACGATTAGCTTCAAAATTGGCAATAATAATAAAAGTTTTAGCATTAACTCCAACTTAACCTGCACCTCTAAAAATGTTATCTACACTTTGCTTTGCAAGTCGTTAAACAATTTTATATTGGGCAAACGGGAGATATGTTCCGTAATCGTCTTACTATTCATAGACCACAAATGGATAATGCCAATTACACGACTCTTGAAGTGAGTAGGCATATTTCAACGTGTGCAAAAGATCTGTCATCAAAATTTGAGGCTGCTCCGTTCTTTCAGCTGGGGCCTAACTCTACCCGCATAGGAAGAGAACGGAAAGAATCCATTTTTATTTCTATGCTCAAGCCTACACTAAATTATGGCTGACCTAAGACACTCGTATGCAAGCATCTATGTACAGTAGCGCTCAGCAAATTTTGCATCAAGCCTGAAATTTGCAGTTAATGTACGTATATCCCTTTGAAATCAAAATCAAAGTAGAAGCTCAAAGTGGTAAGAAAGAATTTATTGAAACTTGCAATAGAACAGGTAATTAAGATAGAAAACACTCAAAGTCACTAATATTTCGTATGCCCACCATGGCTTTCGATTACCGAGGCTACTCTCCTTGGCATACTCTCCACCAAATGTTTGCACATTGCCTGGACCTCTTCATCTCGATTCCAGATCCGCACGAAGGACGAGGTTATGTCACTGCGAGATGTAGTTTTACAGTCTTTTAGTCTGTGCTTGACAATTCCCCACAAATTCTCAATCGGGTTGAGATCGGGAGATTGGGCCGGCCAGGTCATGATGTTCAAGTCCAGTTGTTCAAGACAGGCCTTGGTTCTTCTTGAGGTATGACATGGCGCGTTGTCTTATTGAAACACACCAGAGCCATCTGGAAACCATTCCAACATTTGCTGGCGGACTCTTCCTTCGATGACATGCTTGATGTAGTAGATGCTGTCCATATTGCCTTCGACGACGTGCATTCTACCGGTCCCATACCAGGAGAAACACGACCAGAACATGACACTCATGGGAAACTTTTTCGTCAGCTGGAAATGTTCGTCTGTAAGCGGATGACCGTCAATAACGCGAACGTACCGGCATTTTCCATTGCCTGCGTAGACCATGGTCTCGTCGCTCCAGACAACCTTCTTCCAGTCCTCCATCGTCCATTCGCGATGTTCAAAGGCCCACTTAAGTCGAGCTTCCTTGTGCTTTTCAGTCAGGAATGGTCGTTTCGCCGGCGATCGAGTTTTACAGCCCGCCTCGATCAAGGCCCTCTTCATTGTTGAGAGGCTGACGTCTTCACCTTTAGCTCCAAGTTCTGTCTTTATGTCTTGGGCTGTGGCTTTCGGGCTTTTCACACACAACTGGCGAATATGACGGAGGTCGCGGTCCTCGAAAATTTTGTTGTGTCCGCCACAGTTCTCGTAGCTTGTCGTGAAATCGCCAGTCTCTCGGTATTGCTTAAGGACACGTTGGACAGTCGATTGATTTGTTCCGACAGCCTCGGCGATTTCTCTCTGGGTTTTTGAAGTATGGTCAGCCAAGATAATTATTTGCGCACGTCGTTGGTTTCTGTTAGTCATCTTCTACTCGTGATAGAGTCACAAACTGATCGTATTCATACAGACTCATGGTATGCGATCGATCATTCATAAATTTAAATTTAAATTTTTTATATCTGTAGATATCTATGCATCTCACGGAACGCAATGCACTAGAGCAATATGATGCTGACGGCTGACTGACGATAAAATGAGCAGCTGAAGAGATGGTAGGAGTCATAGCTATATTTTGATGCTTGATGCAAACTTGCTGAGCGCTGCTGTATATGTTTTTTGATTTTGAAGTCTATGCTTCGAAGTTTGCTTTATGTTTTATAATAAATTCATTCCTGTGAGTAGCCTGTCACCAACCAGGCGAAACCGGTCGGGAATTCATACAGACTTTTCTTTCGAGTCAAATCTTGTTTCTTTTATGTATATTCATTTTTAATCTCATTGACATAATTAATGAAACAAACTATCATTGGCTTGAATTGAAGCTTGTTTCATTTTTTTCTCAGGTATGATGCAATATCTCGCTTTCTATGTATTACCATTCAACACATTAGAGAATGGAGAAAGATCTATGGTGGTCAAATTTCAAATTTTTATGTCGATACAACTGTCACAATTGCTTTTACAAATTGAACATAAACGTGAACTGAAATCCAGCTTTTGTAAAATAAAATGGCACACGATCAGTTTACCAGAGGTATGGCTATTGGAATGATTCGTTGTGGTAGAAGTTGTGCGAGTTTTGCCGAAGAGCTGCAACTATCGAGAGTCGTTGTTAGGAGGTGGTGGTGTCGATGGAAAGCAGAGGGAGATGTTAAAAAGAAGAAGGGATCTGGTCGACCAAGAAAGTCTGCAGGAAGGACAGACGCACGTCTAGTTTTAGCTGCAAAGAGGAATAGATTTGTGTCAGTCCCAAAGTTAGTCGTACACTAGAAGAGTGCCTCAAATATAGACTGTAGCGTTCGACCGGCTTACCGAAGATTGCGAGAAGCCGGAATTCAATCGCGACGACCAGCTGTCCTAATTCCATTGAGTTTTGAGCACCCGGAAGACGAGTTGCCTGGTGTGATGCCCATCGTACATGGAATAACCATCACTGGCAGAAAGTCTTGTGGACCGATGAATCGAGATTCACTCTGGATTTCAAAGACGGTCGTGTCAGAATGTATCGTCTTCCAGGTGAACACTTTGCCCCATGCTGTATTAAAGAACACGACAGATATGGTGGTGGAAGTTTTATGCTGTGGGGTGGCATTTGGCATGGCGGACGAACGACAGCAGTCATCATCAAAGGCACGTTGACTGGAGAGAGGTATCTCAATGAAATTGTGCTTCCTGTTGTTGCCCCAGTGGTCAGGGTGGAGGATCTCGTCTTCTAAGACGACAACGCAAGACCACATCGCTCCTCGGCTGTCATTGCCACTGTTAGGAGATTGAACATTCAAACCCTTGACTGGCCTGCACGCTCACCTGACTTGTCACCCATTGAACAAGTATGGGACGAGCGTGGGCGGCGAGTGAGAGACCGCTATTCACTTCCACCAGTGTCCCTGAAGATTCTCTCTGAAAGACTGACAGAGCAGTGGCTTCTTGAAACATTCTTCATTCAGAAACTTTGTGAATCCATGCCATCTCGCCTTACTGAATGTATTGGAGCTAGAGGGGGGCACATGCGCTATTAAAGTTGAATCTGCTACATGCGTTGTTTTTCTGTGCTAGCGACTTGGTGGAGATTGTGACTAAATTATCAATGTATCATACATACATGTATATACACCAGTCAAAAATGAAAGAAGTAAATGTTTCAAAAATTTTGTCAATGAGTATATACATATACATATATATATATACATATATATATATATATATATATATAGATAAGAAATATGCGCTCCTGCCCCACCGAATTGTACTCTCCTGCCCCACTTGTACTCTCCTGTCCCACGGACGAATATGAAATGTACGCCCCTGCCCCACAACTGTACGCTCCTGCCCCCATGTGCACTCCTGCCCCACTGACTCTCCTGCCCCACGTATGAGCTTTTGCGGAATATGATTGTGCATTGATATGTACTGTTGTGAAAGAAGTTTTATGGCTGTCAGCGCCTCCAAATGCCTGGTCCGACGATTGCTGTAGGCCCTGGCCCCTTCAATTTTCGTATTTAGAGTTAGCTTTTGCGGAATATGATCGTGCTGTGATATGTACTGATATGAATGAAGATATATGACAGTCAGAGCACCTCCAAATGCATGGTCCGTCCATTGCTGTAGGCCCTCAATTTTCGTATTTAGAGTTAGCTTTTGCGGAATATGATTGTGCATTGATATGTACTGATGTGAAAGAAGTGCTATGGCTGTCAGAGAACCTCCAAATGCCTGGTCCGACGATCGATTGCTGTAGGCCCTCAATTTTCATATTTAGAGTTAGCTTTTGCGGAATATGATTGTGCTGTGATATGTACTGATATGAATGAAGATATATGACAGTCACAGCACCTCCAAATGCCTGGTCCGACGATTGTTGTAGGCCCTGGTCCCTTCATGTACAAGTGGGGCAGGAGAGTACAATTCTCGGTGGGGCAGGAGAGCACATTTCGTATTTATATATATATATATATATATATATATATATATATATATATATATATAATATAAAGAAGGAATCCAAAAATGGTCAATAATAAGCAAATAACAAGCCCAAAAGAAAAACAAACTTAGGTTAGGATACACCTCAGTTAATTTTGTTTTTCTTTTGGGCTTATTATTTGCTTATATATATATAATAGTATAACAGAAAATTCAGAAATGGATAAAATTTAGAATAAATTAAATCCCACACAGGTCATCAAGAAAAAAGCTTTGATTTCTTTTAATGAAATCAAATAATCATAACATAGGCTACACATACATAGTAAGTGAAGTACATAAATGTCATGGATGAAAATAAAATTGAAAATACCACAGACATCGTCAAGTGTAGGTGAAAATCATTGATCACGATTAAGTGAAGGTCTTATAACACTAATAGACCATTTTTCTTTATTCTCCCTATAAGCTCGATCACAGTTAGGGGGCAGCTTTAATATTGGGATTATGCTGAAGGGAGGATCATTCTGTGAGCATGAAGAGATGTGCTTGCTTACAAATAGCACCCTATAGTCTCTATCCTTGTTGCCTGTGAATTCGAGTCCTGGATCTCAATGTGTCACCCGTCTGGCCAACATATAGGGCGTGGCAACCTCTACATTGAAGCACGTAGATCAAGTCCTTTGAGTTATACAGTTCATGTTGTGTTTAACCCAGAAAGTTTTCACTTCGTTGTTGCGTTTACAGTTGAAAGTTGTTCCTGTTATAATAGAATTACAGCATTGACAACGTTAATCTCCGCATTTTGTTACACCTTTCAGTATTGTACGATTATTGTTTGATAGATTTCGTAAAAGAGATGGAGGCTGACGATAAGACATTCTTGTCTTATAATCCCTGAATGTATCAGTGAGCTTCAAACTGGAAAACGAAGGAGTTATCACATTCCTGTATCTTTGGATATACGATATTATTTTTGATTCGTCGTTACATTTTGGAGGTGATGTATTCGGGGATTTTGATTTTCGAATTGCGTCATTAATTAATTTGTCGGGATAATCCAACTCTTTCAACCGAGTTTTCATTTCGGAATGACAAATTTAGGCATAGATTCATGGAGCTTCCCGTTCATTCATCAGGTTATTGTCCGATTTCTTTAATAGAATAGATTCCAGATATCTTGGGTACCTCGTCCGAGAAACGACCTTGAAATTATCTTTGTGAGGAGAGTGAACATGCAAGCTAATTTCAGTAGGCGTTGGCTAGCCTTTCAAGTGTTCATTCATCCTAGTGATGAAGTGCCTGACCGAGTTACCGATGTAGCACTTGTCTCAGTGCTCACAAGAATACTTATAGACAATTTTTGACTTGAGCTCGGCAGGCACTTTGTCTTTGTTAGCAAAGAACATACTGGTCTTAAGAGTCTAGAAGACGGGGCGAACTTTGACATTTGGAGAAATAATTTTGTTGATGTCTTTTACATGTTTTCTTAAAGTATTTTCTCCTTCAGCAATGAAAGGGGACGCTCCAATTAATGGCACGGGTATCACTTTTGTCAAGCTCACTGTGGTTGGGAGTCCGGTTTTCATGTCTCGCCTCAACTTCTTTGCGAATACGAATTATCTCATTAGTCGTGAAGCCATTTTTTTGAAACACAGTAATGATAGTACTGGCAGATTTGTGATAATTGCTGACATTAGAATTTATTTTCAAAGCGCAGCTGAAAAGTGATCTCATGGCAGCCAAGCGATATCGCTTTGGAGAATATGCCGAATTAGGGGTATAAATACCGATGTTGGTTTCTTTCAAGTACCAGGTAGTGTCGAAGGTTTCATCATCTTTCGAAACTACGGTATCCAGGAAAGTAAGATTACCATCGATTTCCTCTTCGTAGGTAAAGTCGATCTGAGGATGCAATTCATTCAAAAAGGAATGAAAAGCAGAAATATCGGCATTCATCTCAAATATGTAAAATATATCGTCCACAGACCGTTTGTAGAACTCAGGGCCAGAACCGACAAAAGTTTTCAGTTGCTTCTCAAGCATGTCCATGGCAAATGCAGCCATCGTTTGGGCGAGACATGAACCCATAGACATCCCATCCACTTGAACGTGCAATCCTTCATTGAAAGAGAAGAGGTTGTTGGTAAATGCTAACTTCAGTAGCTCTCGCAAGGCCTGTTTCCGATAGGGATTTCATCTTCCGAAATGATAGACACAATATGCTCGATGGTATCATCGACAGGTATGCTAGTGAATAGACTTTTCACGTCAAAACTGACTATTTTGCGATTTTTGGAAACTTGATCTTTGATGAGATCAACGAACTCGAAGGTGTCCTTCTCCACAAACTCTTTTGGAAGAAGAGGCTTCCGAATGCTATCCAATCATTTGGCTAGATTAGACGGATAAGCATCGATCATATTTAAAATAACGGTAAGGAGGGTCACTCCGATCCTTATGAATTTTAGGGAGACCGTAGAGCCTCGCTGGTTGGGAACCGACTGGTTTAGTGATTTTGAAAATCATATCGGAAATCAGGCCTTTACTTTTCATTTGAGTAAGTTTTCGTACAAATATCCTCTTCGAGAATGAATGGATTCTTTCTTGAGCGAGCACAGGAAGAATATTTTTTGAATTTGGATTGATCTTGAAGAGGATTTTCCATCTTTGAGACATAGGAAGTGCGTTTGTCAATTATAACGCCGTTTCCTTTGTCAAATTTGCTAACATGCAGATTGATAACAAACAGACGAGAGGACACAGTCTGAAGGACTTTTATTTTAGGACGCCAGTACTTGGAAATCTTATGACACGAAAAGTAAGATTTGAAAGTACTGCGAAACTTGTGATTCAGAGTATTAATCCTTTCTTCATCAAGAGAAGAAAGAGGAACACAGCTTCAGCTTTCTCTTTATCCAAAGAATTTTTTCCCTTAGCCAAGCCATCGAAAAGCCAAGACTAAGTATTTCCATTTCTTCTTTGGTAAATTGTCGTCAGTCAGATTAATGACAGAGGAGAAGGAGGCGGTTTTGTCCTCGGAATCTTGATCAAAATCAGTTTTGCTCTTGAAGGAGATCAAAGTTGTCAACTTTTTAGAATGGATGTTGCGAATATTTTTGTCTAATTTTCTCAGATGATGATTCATAATCGCTTTATAAAGAACCCGTTTACTATCGGAAAGTTGCAATAAGAATTGCGTCAATTTTCGTCTTTATCTTTAGAGTCTAACTTAGGTTTATCAATCTCTTTCTTTGGAGCAGCTGTCTGAGTTTTTAGAATTAAAGAATTACACTCTCTCAGGCTTGCATAGGCACAGAGAATTCGAGGAACTTTGGAATGACCTCAGCGTCAATGCATGACTGCTGAAAATCGATTCTGCGTGATGCTCGAAGATGCTTTTTCCCCAACGTGTTGAAATCCTCCAACTGCTTGTGATTGATTGATTCGAATGACTTCACCTGCAAGTTTGCAATACTGCTAAGTGAGGACGGACTTTATCTGTGATCATGTGGACGATATATTTTACATATTTGAGATGAATGCCGATATTTCTGCTTTTCATTCCTTTTTGAATGAATTGCATCCTCAGATCGACTTTACCTACGAAGAGGAAATCGATGGTAATCTTACTTTCCTGGATACCGTAGTTTCGAAAGATGATGAAACCTTCGACACTACCTGGTACTTGAAAGAAACCAACATCGGTATTTATACCCCTAATTCGGCATATTCTCCAAAGCGATATCGCTTGGCTGCCATGAGATCACTTTTCAGCTGCGCTTTGAAAATAAATTCTAATGTCAGCAATTATCACAAATCTGCCAGTACTATCATTACTGTGTTTCAAAAAAATGGCTTCACGACTAATGAGATAATTCGTATTCGCAAAGAAGTTGAGGCGAGACATGAAAACCGGACTCCCAACCACAGTGAGCTTGACAAAAGTGATACCCGTGCCATTAATTGGAGCGTCCCCTTTCATTGCTGAAGGAGAAAATACTTTAAGAAAACATGTAAAAGACATCAACAAAATTATTTCTCCAAATGTCAAAGTTCGCCCCGTCTTCTAGACTCTTAAGACCAGTATGTTCTTTGCTAACAAAGACAAAGTGCCTGCCGAGCTCAAGTCAAAAATTGTCTATAAGTATTCTTGTGAGCACTGAGACAAGTGCTACATCGGTAACTCGGTCAGGCACTTCATCACTAGGATGAATGAACACTTGAAAGGCTAGCCAACGCCTACTGAAATTAGCTTGCATGTTCACTCTCCTCACAAAGATAATTTCAAGGTCGTTTCTCGGACGAGGTACCCAAGATATCTGGAATCTATTCTATTAAAGAAATCGGACAATAACCTGATGAATGAACGGGGAAGCTCCATGAATCTATGCCTAAATTTGTCATTCCGAAATGAAAACTCGGTTGAAAGAGTTGGATTATCCCGACAAATTAATTAATGACGCAATTCGAAAATCAAAATCCCCGAATACATCACCTCCAAAATGTAACGACGAATCAAAAATAATATCGTATATCCAAAGATACAGGAATGTGATAACTCCTTCGTTTTCCAGTTTGAAGCTCACTGATACATTCAGGGATTATAAGACAAGAATGTCTTATCGTCAGCCTCCATCTCTTTTACGAAATCTATCAAACAATAATCGTACAATACTGAAAGGTGTAACAAAATGCGGAGATTAACGTTGTCAATGCTGTAATTCTATTATAACAGGAACAACTTTCAACTGTAAACGCAACAACGAAGTGAAAACTTTCTGGATTAAACACAACATGAACTGTATAACTCAAAGGACTTGATCTACGTGCTTCAATGTAGAGGTTGCCACGCCCTATATGTTGGCCAGACGGGTGACACATTGAGATCCAGGACTCGAATTCACAGGCAACAAGGATGAATGAACACTTGAAAGGCTAGCCAACGCCTACTGAAATTAGCTTGCATGTGCACTCTCCTCACAAAGATAATTTCAAGGTCGTTTCTCGGACGAGGTACCCAAGATATCTGGAATCTATTCTATTAAAGAAATCGGACAATAACCTGATGAATGAACCGGGAAGCTCCATGAATCTATGCCTAAATTTGTAGTTGTAAATAGCATTGATTTTATTTCATGATTCTACGAGTATCTTGCTGTGACTGCTGTGAATGACCAATCCATTGATTTTAGCGATTGATTTTAGCTTTGAAATGTGATCATATCATCCGATGTAACTGTGGATTTTCTGCTGCACATACTTTGTACATCTGAAGATGGCATTGTGAAAATGACCGAAACATGTCGTGCGCTCTAAACTCGAATTGTTCTTAATTCTCCACAATTACGCATTGTAGAAACACACAAAGAAGCACTAACAATTGCGAAAATGCATGTAGCCATTAATATTTTCAATGTCACTTTCAATGTTGGAAGACAGCCATGTCTCAGTTATACAATTGAAGGTGGGTTTATAAACAGAACAAAGAATTCGTTGTTCATCAAGTTTGTAAAAAAAGAGTGGCATTACACTTCACGGTCCGACAGCCGTTGCTATATAGTAGGTCTAGATAAACGAGTACTTAAAAATGGTTTCAAAAATTTTGAATTTGATTCCTTGAATAACCCAATCATGGAAAATGACGACATCTTCACCCTTGCTTCTGCGACTCTTGATTTCTTCTCTGAATTTCTTGAACAGTACTTGCTGCATTGAGTTCTATCGGCGTTGATGAAGACACCACATAATCAGGAAAAGCTCGCAAGTTCCTAGCTTTTCTAAGGAGCATGCTTTTTGTTTTGCTGCTCTTGAGAACTACCTTTACGGGCATGCTTTTGCCATCTTTCTGTCTACCAACTCTGCCACTTGAAACCCAAGGATTGAGTCTGATTGACGTTTTCTCAGCCGTCACCGATGCAGAGAATGCCATCACAAAATTGCCAGAGATCAAGGGTGAGGCAATCAAGGAGAAATTTCGTAAAGTTAATAACGTTGGCAGGACTCAAATCACAGTTGTAGACATTGACAAACTCTGAAAGACCGTCATCGAGCAAGCCAACACAGGCAGTGAGAGATACAATGGAGAAGGCGATATGAATTTAAGTGTCGACGTGAAGTGATGTTATGGCTCAATTATGAAGTGATGTTATGACACACCTCAATGCATCATTATTTACCTCGCTGTAGCTGAGACAGAATTTCTCGCTAGTTGATCCTTCCCTTTTTCATTTCATCATATTAGTACTCAATTAGAACTCGATAAGCATTTTAGAACTTCTGTAAATTTAAGTTTAAAGTACTGGAGTTTTCCACTTAATATATGCGGGTATATTAAGTGGAAATTAATGTCAGTTAATATACCAGGGTACATTTACTTTCATTACCTGGTAATTAAAACCTGGTATGTGATTTTCAAATCGAAATGCAAATTGTATAATAATCTCTTCAAAAATTCATTAGATTTTAGTACGCTTGTAGGTATAACGATCTCTCTTTCCTTCTCTAGCCTTCCTGAATATTTTAATTTTTTGATATCAATGAATTGGTTGCGATAGACAATAAGTATATCATTCTATGCAATTCTGTATGGGAGTAGCTCTGTCTCGAGTTTGCAGGTGTCTATTGTTAAGCTGATTGTGGGAAGTCTACATTTAGTTCTTGCATCGCGTCAACATTAACGTTTCACGCATTGCATCTGTAACTGCATGTTCCTTTCCGTAGCCTTGTTACTCCATCTTCATGCAGCTCCTAACTGCCCAAGAGCAGACGTTATACCTAATTCCAGGATTCAGAATACCGTCAAAAAACGATAGTCCCGGTATTGAAAACCCTACTGTATACATAAGAACTGTTATTCTGCTAATCAGATTTTATTCAGATGTTTGTTACGGCATTACTCATTTTACACCTTGATAATTGTAATAAATTGCATTCAAATTGTGAATTTGTTTTAATTGCGGTTTAGTTTCAAGCTCACATGTACCAAATTATAAGCACCTGTAATAAATTATTGTTGCTTTAAGTGAAGAATTGTATCTCATGTCTTAAATATTCTTATTTGGTGGTGTTTCCAATTAATATACCCGGGTATATTAACCTCATCCAAACTTATTCTGTAGTTTCATCATTTTCCAGTTATTGTACCGGGCGTATTGAGTGGAAAAAATTCTGGTAATTAAGGTAATTTAAGTCTTCTTTCATTTAGTGCTCAGATTCGAACTTAAAGACAACTTTATGATTTACGGTGAGACCACATATAAAGCAACAACTCAATTTATCTCTATGATTTCACCTTGCAAAAGACAAGCAAAGGAAGGTGCTCATGTTCTCTACACATTCGTTTTTTGGTGCACACTACCATTTTGCTAGTGCAGGCCATTTCTCTGCCGACCATTCAGCATGAAGAGCAACAATACAATTGTGATTACTTGAGCGCGACGCTCATTATTGCAACTGATTTTCAGGTATTGTGAGATTACATCTGCCAGATACAGACGATAATATAACTGAAGAACGCTTGATTAATTTTTCTTTGACAGTATCACGATGCTCCGACATGTCACTGTATTTTCATTATGTATTTGCTTCTCGATATTGCACAAAATTCAAACCACTGAGGATAAAGGTGAATGTCCATTTGCAAACAAACGTGGACATTTCAAGGCATTTGGTGAGCATGCACGCCAATGGGTTCGAGTTGAGTCGCGGTATGACAAGATAACTGCAGAGGAGTTCTATGATCAATATGTGCGGAAATCAGTTCCAGTTGTTTTGAGAAATAGCATTCGTGATTGGCCGGCCATCAAAAATTGGCCAAACATGACACATTTGTCAAGCATATCAGGAGAATTAGCCTTAAGTGCTGATTGGACAAAGGTTTTCGAGGATCATGAATATTTGCGAGCACATAAAGTTCGTCGTTTGTTGACCATGGAAGACTATATCAAAAGATTTAACAAGGAAAACACCTACATGGACACTGCACTATATCCAGCACTTCTAAAAGAAATGTTGTGGCCTGAAATTACTAACTGTGACTATTTCTTAAATAAAATGAAAGCTCCGAAGAACCCTTTGTCGCATCAATTTGAATGACAAAGTGTAAATCAATAAAAGACGATCATAACCATCAGGTTGGGTTTGGTTGGTTAAAAGGCGGTCGAGCTAGCTTCGTCTTGTCGATTACCGGTTGCGTAGGGTCAGAAAATTCCTGACCGGTTCCAACCCTAATGCATACTAATCATTTGAACGAGCTGATGAGTTGACTACGCAGGAGTACTTTCTCCAGTGATAAATGCCTCGGATTTCGTCAATAGATTGAGACTTCAAATGAACGCATAACCACAAAGTCACAGTGTCTATAATGAGCTTTCATTCATTCGATGTTTGTAATTACGTATGTGCAGATTTAATTGTGCATCACTATAAACCAGTCATTGTTGAACTTACAGTTTGAAGTATTGAAAAGCATTGAACAACACTGAATGGATAATGAACAGCATTGTTTGAAAGTACTCAACAATTTATCTCTCTGCATGGAGGTGTCGGAGAAAATTCAAAAAAAGATAGCCTTAATGTTATTGACGCGGTCAAATGATTACAAGTGGGGTCCGTCAGGGGCAAAGGCATGAAGTCAGAAGTCAGAACGTTTATTTTTCAGAAATGAAAACATGTTGATCATTATGATGATCACAAATTATAAATTAATACAGATTACGATGCACATGACAATTTGTGATGATATCTATTTACAATTTCGAGAATGAGACAATGAAATACTAGCTGAGATGAAATAAAATGATGCCTCACGCTGGAAAGACAGAACCTGCAAATGTATAATTATTCATCATTAGATGTGTCAATGTCTAATAGTAGTCACGAGATATTAGTTGGATAACATGACCGGCAAAATGAAGTTTGTGTTGGGTAGTATCAAGATTGGTAGTCTTTTTGGTATTCTTGAATTTTTGGGGTATTACAAATATATTTTGATTTTACTAAACATTTTCTAATCACTTCTGAGGTTTATGGATTTACATACATCTAGGCTTCCTCAAATGCTTTGCACTTCGTAAAAAGCCTTTCATTTAATCATAATTATTATGCTAATTGCAAAATATTGAAAATTGGGATACATCGGCAGTTACCATATTCAAAGACTACGTGCATTTTCCATTAGCTTCGACCATAATACATCAAAATTTTGAAATTTTTAAATGTCAAAAATGGTTTAGTGGAAAAGCTAAATCCAACAATTCCGGTACCACCTGACCCAATGATTACCCGATGGAGAACCCACGTAAACACCACCGAAAAATTGGACTCAATGCGAACTATCATTGATTCATTTGACTATGAGGATGCATCATCGATGATCAGACAATGTAAGGCGCTCATCGGTGACACGGACTTAAGATCGGCTTATATAAGTCATTAACCTTTGAATATCATATAGAACAACATTAAGGGACAAATCAAATTCACCACGGTCTTCAAATAGTTTATCTAGCCGAGTCTTGAGCATTCTGTGAAATCGTTCAATCAAGCCGTTTCTATCGGGAAAATATGGACTTGAAAACTTGTGCCTCACCCCACATTGCAAGAGAAATTGTTCCAACTCTCTACTTGCGAATGCCGTCCCATTGTCGGATATCATTGTTCCAAGGATTCCAAACATTGAGAACAATTGCAGCAAACAACTTTCACTTAACCAGTCGTTGCGCGAGTAACTTCAAAAGTGATGGGATATCTTGAGAAATGATCTATCACCGTAAATAACGTCTCACCATGTAATCTGTTGCTAGGTCCCGTGTAGTCGACACTAATGACCTCCCATGGTCTTGTACTACTCTATACGCGACTACTGTTAATGGTGCTCGAGTATTTTTATTTGAGTGTTTAGTACATGAGTAGCAATGTCTTACAAAATCTGTTATATCCTCGGGGATCGGACATCTTAGGCCAGCAGAATAGACTGCACAAAAATGCTTTCTTTTTTCAGCTCCAACATGTCCTGAATGAGACCTTTTGATAACTCGCGACCTCTAGCTGACAGACAGAGCGATGCAGTTGCCTCGCCGAACAGTCCATCTGAAGAAACACATAATTCTTCCCCTATGGATCCATAAAAGCGGTTTAATTACATTGATCCTTGAGAACTCCTCGTGTCATATATTTCATTTTCAATTCCGTAATTTCTTCATCTTCTTCTGAATCGGAAATTATTTCTTCAGTAGTTAAAGACACATCGAGATCAACAAAACAACAAGTCTGTAGACACAGACTCCTCAGCAGATTCATGTTCAACATTCATCGGCATGATCTTATGATTCACAAGGCGCCATTTCTTGAATCTGAATAATAACCAGGTATCCATTTGCATCTTTTAAAGTTCATTGTGATCAGTTTCTTTGATTACAATGTTTTGCTCTTTCAGTGGCAGTTTGTGATGATCACGCTTAAGAAAATAATCTTGTTATGATAAAGCTGAGCATTTAGTAATGGTAACTCATCGAATTGCTAATCTAACAAACCGTATCATATGGAGGATTTGTGGAAAACTTTTCCTTATTCTGTATTGCTATCATTATCAGTCAAATTCTTTTACCCATTTCTCCAAAAGTGTAAAAGCTGCGTATCTCACAGGTGGTACTGGGTCTCAACTCATGTTCATTAAATAATATCTCACTGTTTCAATAAAACGATGAATATATTCCTACACCGCACACTCATAGTTAACAAACAGACGTAGATAATCGAACAACTAATGAATTTCTAAATATACGAGTACATATTCATTATTCATTGAATTTCACAAAAATTTCATATAGTTTCTTTATTTCACGGCTTTATTCTGCGGCTTTATCAACTATTCTAGAATAAACCGCTGCAGTACATGACTCAGACTACCGCAGCATGCATTATTGATTCTTATTATCATTATGCATATATCGGACAGATCATATATGGATTTCCGATCTCACCTGGACGGAGTATGACATTTTCTTATCGGGTCGGATAAAATGCATCGACCGAACCCGACATCACGTTCGGGTTGACTTTTAATGGGTGGGGCACAGAATTAGATTGTTTAATCGTATCACTTTCATTTGCGTTATATGTTTCAATGCTTCCCTCCTAGTCAAACGGAAGAAGAGACGATCTGTTTAATTCTGTGGTCAAACGGAAGAAGAGACGATCTGTCTAATTCTGTGGAGTGGGGTCTCAAAATCCATGCAAACCGATCCGACAATTATCTTCAATTTGAAGAAAGAGTTCCGGTTGAATCCTATCTTTAATTTGAAGTGACACTTCCTAGGGGAGCTGCTACAAGCCATACAACCTAGGCCAAGAATGACCCTCAATATGCATTTGATAAGGTTGCATTCATTTCTGTTCAAAAGAGAACGTGGTGGACCATTGAGACAGCTGCTTGACCTCCAACACCGAAGTAAATGAATTGAAGAGGGAATTTAAAGTCATTTAGTGTTCAATATGGTAAGCCAATACCCATGTTATACTACAGGTATTACACAGATGAATTCTTGCATTGATTACTAAACTTATCGTTGATGGACAATAATGACACATTGCATATTGGTCAATGCAGGATGCATTGAGGAGTGTACACAATGAATCCACAACTTTGCTAGACTGGCATGCAGTAATTCAACGAAAATGACCGAACGCTCAGAAACCTGATTACGCAAAACTTGCACGACTTGGACAATAATGTGTCTGGTGATTTCAGGAAATAATCAACCGCTTTAGCGCAGACCATTTGGATGACGCGCCCAGTGAAACATCACAATGTTTCGACGTCTCACTATCTTCTTTATATATTTGCTTCTCGATATTGCACAAAATTCAAACCACTGAGGATAAAGGTGAATGTCCATTTGCAAACAAACGTGGACATTTCAAGGCATTTGGTGAGCATGCACGCCAATGGGTTCGAGTTGAGTCGCGGTATGACAAGATAACTGCAGAGGAGTTCTATGATCAATATGTGCGGAAATCAGTTCCAGTTGTTTTGAGAAATAGCATTCGTGATTGGCCGGCCATCAAAAATTGGCCAAACATGACACATTTGTCAAGCATATCAGGAGAATTAGCCTTAAGTGCTGATTGGACAAAGGTTTTCGAGGATCATGAATATTTGCGAGCACATAAAGTTCGTCGTTTGTTGACCATGGAAGACTATATCAAAAGATTTAACAAGGAAAACACCTACATGGACACTGCACTATATCCAGCACTTCTAAAAGAAATGTTGTGGCCTGAAATTACTAACTGTGACTATTTCTTAAATAAAATGAAAGCTCCGTCCTTTTTCTTCAACAATGGAAAAAGTAATACAGCCTTGCATTTCGATGATTGCGAAACGTTGTTCTTCCAAATTGCAGGGAAAAGGATATGGGTAATGGTACCCCCTGAGGATGCAAAGTACATGTACGCCGGTGAAGACAACTTTCCATTTCATTCCGGTATATCTGCCATAAACCAACACAAAGTCAATCTAACCGCATTCCCAAAAATGAGTCAGAGTAAGGTTCATGTGGCAATTGTCAATCCTGGTGATTTGATTTATGTACCTGAAGGTTGGTTCCATAATGTTATGGCAAGGGGCAACCCCAACATAGCCACAACCATCTTTTTTAACAGCGGCTATTGCACACATCCATACAGGACAAGCAAGGTCTCTACATTTGTCGATGTTTGCATGAAACATCGAAACGCAATGCTTCCTCGTAAAATCGAATGTATTCGCAAAGTATGGGAAAACAAACAAAGGTCTAGAACATCATCATTACGAGAGTTTGTCGGATCACTATAAAATCCAACATTTCCCAAGTCGCTCAAGCAAAAAAATGTGGGACAAATCTAGTCTGCCAGACATGAGTTTGCAAGGTGAGATGCAATTAATAATCAATACCAGATTTGACAAAACACAAAGTGTTCTCCAACTTCGCTACACATTCTTTAATCCTAAGCTATCTGATGTTTCTCCATTGGCTGAGCATCTACAGGAGTTCAAAGTCCCTCGATCTAGGATCTCGCTGATGCTCACTATTCCACATACCATTTCTGGATTGGGAGCCTCTGCAACAACTGAATGGTTGACGAATGCTTTGAGTCGTTTCAAACCTTATCCAGTTGAAAAGATCGATGTAGTTCTCATGGAGTTTCCACCCTGTATTCCATCGTCCCCTAAGCTACAAGACTGTGATCGCAACAGCCAATTGACAAAGGAGCGTCTTGCATCTTGGTCGGTGTTGGAAGATAGTCTTCAAGCTGGTATGATCCGCTTTATTGGTGTCAAGGATATCAGCAGAAAAGAATTGATCGAAATGTCAAAACATAATAAACAGAGAATCTCGATTGTATCACTGCGCTTCGATCCGTTTTACCGACAACCACGTTTGAGAGAAAGAATCTACAAGCTTGGAGCTAAGGCCATGGCTCACAGTGTTACAGGCAGTGGTTGGATTCGCGATGGACTTTTAGACAAAAATCCAATATTTGATCATCCTGACTTGTTATTTCCTGTCTTTGAGGAAACACAATCAGTTTATAACGCCCTCTATGCTTGGGCATTACAAAAAGGAATGTTTGTCATTCCGGAACCTACTGATTCAGCGTTGGTGGCCGAAATCAACTACGATTCTGTTATCTATCCCTGGACCGATGACATACAAATCAATTTTGCTGAAATTGAGAAACTTAAATAGAAAAGGAATTGGTGCTGCATGCATCCTGCATGAAGTTGATCATGAAGTCATGAATACACTTAACAATACAAGTCTTATCTTAACGAGTAGAAAACGATTTGGTTCTAGATTGTTGCATGTATGGGCCATGAAGGATTTTAAATTTGTCATGAATTGTTACAAATACATACGATGAATTAGTGAAAAAATTTGTGAAAAAAGTTAGAGAAGCCATGACGCGCTGAGCGGATCATTGTGTATTCTCCCGGATTCTGTCACAAGGTTGGACTTTAGGTTTTGGGTCGACCTTGGGTAAGAGATACAAAACTTGGGTTTTCTGTTAATGCTGAATATATACAGATCAAGTTACAAACATTGATATTTTGATTTGAACCTTAGGAGAGCTACAGGAAAAGAGCATAAAGATCTGATATTTGATCAAATTTCCATTGGATTCACAGAATATTTCAAAAATGAAATATTTGTGATTATTGGCTATTTCATTATGGGCTTGACAATACGGCGCATTGAAGGTTCATGCATATTGTATCTACTGTAAGCTTATATGTATTTTGCTGCATTTGTGCACATTGAATTTTTATATATTCGCACCTTAACGTTCTGCGATTGTCCAAAAATAAATTCATTCCGATTTCGCGTTCTAAATATGTTTAACCATGCACTTAGGCTACTGTGCAGCTATAATATTTATAAAGTTTGTTTATATTTCTGGGTGATTAAATGAAAACAATTGCTTTGCTATGATCAATATGCAACTCAATCTAATTAAATCAAAGATCTTCAATTAGTCACTATATCAGTGTAGGTTAAATTAAAAGAAAACTTTATGACGTAATACATGTACTTAGGCTACTATTTACAATTATCGTAATAATAAATCGTTTCCCACTAATAACACACTTGTCATGGGCCCAATAGGAATTTTGGCCATGTCAGCACAAAATACAAAAAATGCGCTTCATTTAATTGATTTCATTCATTTATTTATACTTGGGCTTGGGTTTTGGGTTTTGACCCCAAGTTTTTGCCCAACCTTGTCTGTCACCATACAAATCGAAGTATTAGGACTCAACCAAACGCAGTTAGACATTAGTGGCCATTCTTCAGCGTCTGAAAAGATAGTTTTACGTCAATAAACATGATGAGCGGGATTTAAAATTTCAGACTACATGTAGATGGACTGGATGACTACAGTACAGAAATGATGATACTATCATCAGACAACAGGGAGTGGTTATAGTACAGCCTCGAATTGAAATTAATGCAGAAATTAAAGCCTTCATTGAATTTAACAAGTAACTATGACTATTTAGCGGTCGAAACGCGATCGTCCCGACCAAGTTCCTGTTGATGACCTCATTAAAAATAGTCAAATAATTTGTATGCATATTTTGTAGAATTTCATTTCACGTTTTAGCTTAAGGAACTATTATTAATTCTCTTGCACACCTGGTAGATTTTAGATAGCGTAATCCCGCTGTGTTAGCTAGATCTGATAGTTTGATTGGAAACAGACCTGTCCTCTTATCATCTGAATGGGCAGACTGCTAAATAGAATCGTTTCAATATATAAGTGATAAACATAATTTTGAACAGAGCGACTTACTCGCCCATTCACTCCACATGAGGAGAGGAGAACTGTTGTTTGTCCTTTTAGGAAGTATTTTTGAATTTCTAGACATTTTAGGATATAATAAAGTTTCTCTTAAATCATATTTTGCACCTTTTAAAAAATTAAATAGTCGCTAGCTTGTTTTTTTTAATTTTGTTACCTTGACACACTTTGCTACGTTGAATATGTGGTGAAATGTGCAAACCTAGCCTGGCGGGTAATTATTTGGAAATATTCGAATTTTAGTATTGCATGAAATATCCCATCCCGAATTATACGTTGATATGATGTATTCTTTTTTACCTACTAATTTAAGCTTACTATTTGCATCAAATTTAGAAAGAATATCATGGAAAATAACACACGTGTATTCTGATTTACGAATGCAATAAAACAACAAAATTTTGATAAAATAATGAAAGTAATAGAAATATAAGTGCGTGTAAACGTAAATGATGTAAATCATTATATCTCTGTCAAGCGTTCAGAAATGTCCAAGCGCCCTTGTGTGCAGGAATTACTCTCGAAATTAAAGTATCATTAAAATATTATTTTTTCAAATGCAATTTGTGGACGTTCCATAGGCATCACACGAAGTTGGAAGTGATGCCGCATTGAAGTAGTAGCCTCTTTCCTTAGGCTACTCATTTTTGACGTTTAACATTGATCAGGCATAATTTACAATGACGTTATTACAAGTCTTCTCATTCATGGCTATAACGCATTGCTACAGTGGCTGAATGAATACAAAATGGAAGTCAAAACAGAGGAGTGTTCGCAAAGGTTTGTGCAAATTTCAAATACAAAGGATTTTTGTATGTACATCACTCATGCTTGATGAAGACGCTGATTGACGCAAATCTTCCAGCATCCTTCCTCAAATGGTGCGCCAACTACCTGCAGAATAGACATCAACGCGTGAAAATAAGCAACACCCATAGTTCTCTCGCACTGATTACATCTGAGGTACCCCAAGGTTCTGTCATTGCTCCTTATCTTTTTTCATGTCATATGGGCACTCTCAAACCGAAAACAATTGGCTCAAAAATCTTCAAGTACGCTGAAGATGTAGTTGTTGCGGTACCAATTTCAAAAGCCGCTAATTTGAATTTGCTGGTGTACTCTGAAATGGAGCATGTGGAGAATTGGTGTCGGCACAATGGCTTGAGCTTGAATGCCAATAAAACTAAAGTTATGTTGGTGCGAGGACGTAGCAACTGTACGACATTCCCAATCAAGTACTCCCTTGTGACGGAAATGAAAGTTTTGGGGGTTGTATTTAATGAGACCTTATCCTGGGATAATCACATCAATCATATTTGCAAGCTGGCATCGCGAAGAATCTTTTTGCTGAAACAACTTCGATCATCTTGTGTTACGAAAGACGAACTGATAAAAGTTTACAACGCACACATTAGAAGTATACTTGAGTTCAATTGTCCACTCTTCGTTGGTCTGAATTTGAAGAACTCAAGACGGCTACATCTTATCCGTAAAAGATGCCACCGACTCATTTGTGACTACGAATGCAAGTACCAGATCATGCCTGCGCTGACGGGTAGACGACAGAGGCTTGCAATGAAAACGTTTTGTCAGATGCTGAATCTCCATCACCAACTTCATGACATTGTCCCGAAACCACTTCCATACTCAAAACATTTAACGATCCCTTTTTGCTCCACAGCCCGCCGCTCGTCTACATTCGTACCGTATTGTACAATTCTTTATAACAATTTGATGTTCTGACGCACATCCGACTGTTTGCTAATTTATTTGCTACTTTTGAACTAATTGATCTTTTTCTAAAATTTCTTTGACTATTTCATTTTGTATCTTCTCTTGTATTCAACTGCTATATTGATTGTCATTCCGAAGAAATAAACGTATATATATATTTAGCTGATTTGGGTGTTCCTAACATTCCTGTAACTTACTTTCTGTGTTGCGGCAATTGAAGCCATTTCTGGAAGTGCGCCAACTGACTGAAATATATTTCAATTGCATAAGGAGCGTATTGGAATATGGAGCCCCCTTTTTGTGAATCTTCCGAGTAGAGAAAGATATCTCATCGAGCAAATACAATCCAGAGCACACAGAATTGTGTGTGGCTCTTCTAACTGCACTTGTGCATATTTCGTGCCTTTAGACTACCGTAGATGCATAATTAGAATCCGTCTTTTTCATCGTTTCGTTGAGGATGCTCTGTATCACCTGTCTCCTTGCATAAACTCGTATTCGCAAGCATTTTGTGTGCCACAAATAGGTTCGTCGATTCGCGACAAATCATTTATTGTGACTATGATGCGTGTAGCCAACAAAGGTTTTATTTAGTTCTTTTTTCTTGTTATTGTTGATTTCATATTACTTGTCATGCTTGAATATCTTTATATGTTACCTCACGATTTTCATTATTGAGGTTTTGTTAAATATAAACGTTTATTATTATTATCATTATTTTTATCTCTTGAAGATAATTGTACCATATCTGCTCTGAATCATGACACACACTTGTGCATTCACCAATGTACTCTTGTATTATAACTAGGGCCCGGATTTTTATATGCTTGAAAACCCCATAGTATGTCACATTTAATGTAAATGAAAAGTCCAAAATATGTGAAAAACTATGTGGAATATTATTTGCAACCTACCCTTACCTGCCCCTTATTACACTACCTGGAACTAAAAAAGAATGGCTTATCACTCGTTTATAACACCTAGTGACGAAAAAACATTTGTCTACGGTGAGTTTCTTGATGTTCTCTTCACAGAATGATCGCCGGTTGTCCGAGAGAAGATTTCTGTAGACACAGAAGCTTTTGTAATTGGCGCATAGTTGAATAGAGCGGTACTAGCCGGGCTTATACTGGGTCATACATTCAGGCAAATTGTCGTCGCCACCACTCAGTACACTTGAGATGTTTTTCATAATTGCGAATTCCGGAATTCGGCTGATGACTTGAACGAATTTTACGACAATAATCGCTTGTCCTGTTTATTCAGCTTCTCTTCAATAGAACCTACAAGTTCGATAGTTTCTGCCAATCTTAGACTGGATTCACAATAGCGTGTGCCTACACGCCACATCTACACCAATGCAGGATAAAATAAGATGGAAGTAGATTATCAAGAGTAGGTGAATTTGAATTGACACGCACACATACGTACGACGTATATGTTTTGGAAGAAAATGCGTAATGCTACAATAAAAAAATAATGAATAAAATGAATCGGAAGTATGTGAAAATCCCCAAAAACGTTGAAAATTTGTGAAAAAAATGTTTCATGCCAAAACATAAAAAATCCAGGCCCTAGTAACTTAAGCATTCTATACATCACCTAACAGAAACCACTGATTCCATGACAGAGGATATCAAAATTACGAGTAATTGCAACTGATTTTGGCGAGGCGCTCTTTTTAGATGACAGCAATCAATTAATTGCAACTATTCATCATCACCATTTGAAGACTAAAACTTAGCAAGATTGTGAATGAATTTAACATCGGGTGCCCTTTACCTTGAAAGTTGAAATAATTTTCAAGAAAGTCATTTCAATAAATTAACAGAAGCCGAAGTTTGACTGCTTTGATATTCAACAGATAATATCAAGTCAAGTAAGTGAACTGGAAAGTCATCAGAACTACACACTTCGCTTTCAGAGGTTCTGTTCCTGGGTGTTCCACTGTATATTGATTTTTACAAAATCTGCCAAATTGAGAAAACTCATTTTTTATGTTGAACTCCTAGGTGACTATTTTCATGCAGCTTCTCCATTTCTTTATAATATGTTTTTGCACATTACAACATTGATTAATGATTATAGATGAGCAACTTTTAATCAGTGATGAAGTTGTCGATGAATAGTTTTCAGAAAGAAATAGTCGTACGTTAAAACAATGCAGCTCGCAAAACAACTTGACTATATGCCTTCTGTTAGAACTTGTTGACATCCTCATGATTACGAGATAGGTACTGTCTAAATTCGCCAAAATTCGAGAAACGATCATTTTTATGAGACCAACAGTAAGTCACACAAACAAAACGTGCCACGAAAAAAGAGCTGAATTCTAGAGCTGGTGAATCCAACGGTTGCAAAAGCATTGCAATAATTGCAAATTTTAACCTCCAGATTAGAAAAGCGTTATCAGTACTCATCAGGATACTTCAATTAGCATAATTATTCGAATTAGTAAGGATCACATTCTATTGCAAATGAATGCCAGGATAATTTTCATCACCGAGTGAATGCATATCAGCGCTTGCATACAACAGTGCATATAATGTCATTTTGAAATGCTTTTCATGGAGAAATTGTATTTGTTGTTAATCCAAGCTGTCACTGGCATTAGGTTCAAAAGCCCTTCTTCAGAGTAGACCAAGACACTTCAGAAGGATAAAGACAAGCAGAACTACTCAAAATAATTTCCTAATATATTCTGCTCTCAGGTTCGATCATGAGCAGACTTTAACAACTTCTTCCTTCAAAGTCCGAAAGAGCTTCGTTTTAATATCTGCTATCACAATGATGATTCAACCCTTTTGCTTCGACGCTGACTTATATTAAATTTCAATCTGCATCCAAGCACTGACTTTTATTAACGGTCTGTGTTACGGAGGTCTTCACGCGAAAAATGACGCATCCGTAAGCATTGCGTGTGTTGTCTTTCCATGGCTTGCCATAGAACCATTGGAACTGGCCGACCTATTTTAGCAACGCCGGCTGCCGGCCGGGCCCCGGCCGCAAATTTTGAAGACCGGCCGGCTTCTCACTACGCCTGCCGGTCGGTTAATTTAATTAGACCCATGTTGACAGTTGACGACATTCAGTCTAAAATAAATTGCTAAGTCAATTACCACAACATTAAGAGCATATAAATGTTACGCAATTTGAGAGTATCTACACCAGTAGTGCACAACATGCGGCCCGCGGGCCATATCCGGCCCGTGAAGGATTTTTTGTGGCCCGCGAAGGCAAAAGGAAGCGCTTCTAAAATATTTGCAGATAATGTAATTAAGAATAGTTCAGGAAAAGTAAAATCCCACCTTCCAACTTCCCAAATTTTATCAGATGGCTGTGAGCATGGCTGTTGAAGTCTCAAACAGTGACTTACTCATTGCTGCTTACCTTCATGTCTCTGCGTGTATTGTTTCTTACTTGTCGTAACTGCACTGGTAAACAAATGGTGTTCGCGGACATTAATAGATTTAACGTCCTCGGATAGTTGTGCAGCTCGGAAGAAGTGTAACACCTCCCACAGAAGCTTCTGATTCTTTCTGCTGGCTTAGTATTGCTGACCTATTCATGCAATAGTACATGTATTTCATCAGCCGCTGATATGTATGTGCCAATCTAAACAATATTACAGATCTTTCTCTGATGTTTGTGTCGCCTGTGAATTATGAAAACCTGCATTGTGCAGCAAATTCCTTTCATGCAAAAAGCAGTAATGTCAATGGAAATGTATAAACATACAATATAAGGATTACGTACTTCTGAATATAATATAGCCTATGTTATGGATAGACCTAAATGAAAGCGTCCTTTCTTCGCACTCCTCTCTCATCACGATGTCGCCTTAAATTTATATCATTTGCAAACAATCTGTGACTGACATTGAAGCCAGGAGTTGCGATAACAGCATTGTAAATAGGCCTACTACCTGAAAAATTACATGAATTTAAAGTGAAAAATATAGGTGGCATGCCACTTTTTTACAGAGCAAAATTTGCCCTCAATAAAATCAAGTTGTACGCCCCTGATCTACAGCATGTTTTGTGATATAATATTGAGAACTGTTCTTTAAAAGTTAAAAAATAATTGTCGGCAACTTATACATGCAGTTCAAACCCTACTTTATCTCGCATAAAGTTTCCAGAATCATGTGTTCTAGCCAGGGTTGCCGTGGGTATGGGGATTCTGTGGGGATCCGCATGGGTATAGGGTGGGTAAGGGGATTGAGGCCATCCCCACAGCTCCCATAGGGCTTCTATGGGGATTCTGTGGGGATTCTGAAGAGTTTTGACATTCACTAGAAACAATCGGAACTGACATCATATCACACAATCAACTTCGATATTGAATTACAAAGTATCACGCAGCCTACTCATCTCACCACTTATTAAGATGCATAAAATATCAATTTGCTGATTATTTTCACATTCTCAACACACGTTCAATAATTTTTATTGACTTTTCCTGGGGTGTCAAGGACGTCTGAAGGGGAAGAATTCTGCAAGTCTCCTTTGCTGCAGAGATTTACAAATATTTGCACTAATAATATAAATAGCTCAGATAAGATTATTTGTCTTATAATTAAGCTTGCGGCTTGCGTGATGAATGCGATTAATAATTGTTAACCTAGATTTTAAACTGATTACGAAGACCTGTTGGGTTCAACCCACAAAGAAAGAGACATGAAAATGTTGAATGATTTTCGTCAGATACATGAGCAGTGTGATAAAGATTTCTCACAACAAATCATTCAGCTACAAGCCATCTACTCGCATTGCAGTCATAGTTATAATGAAAGCTCAGATTTTCACTTGTCCACGATTTGTTAGAACTTTCACTTTCATCTGATAGGCATCCTTAACTGCACACTTAACCTTCATGCA
Source organism: Prostheceraeus crozeri (assembly GCA_907163375.1). Taxonomy (NCBI): domain Eukaryota; kingdom Metazoa; phylum Platyhelminthes; order Polycladida; family Euryleptidae; genus Prostheceraeus; species Prostheceraeus crozeri. The sequence goes on from CAJQUW010016631.1 coordinate 51,076, forward strand.
TTTGCATGCTTTACGTTTGCAAATTAATTGTAGGAGTATACTAGAAATACTAAAGAATTAAGTATACCTCAGTAAATGGTTCATGGTGCTGTATTTCATCACCATACACAAATGGGTCAACATCCTCCCAATTCTTGTGCAATAATTCGATGACATGAATGGTCGAGAATATCAGGATGATTTTCGTCGAAGTCTTTATTCATAATAGTAGATTAGCTTGATTCAAAGCTTTTACCTTCACTACGTGTACGCCTATATAGTCGATCTCTATTGCGAAACAATTCTAGACTTGAGATGCATTGACATTTTGCTTCTTTATCGGCATTAATTGATATAGAATTATCAATGATTGCTAAATTATATCAATTAACGAATATTAAACGGGAATATTCACACATGTGAACATGGCATGATCCACTGAGCAATAAACGATGGCTATAATACATATTGGTAGACCGCAAACATGTAGTGAAGGCCTACATAAGAATTTTTGACAGGTGACTATTTTGTGAGAGTGACCATTTTGAAGCACTGACAGTGTTGCAACATATGAATATTTTTAATTTATGTTCAACTCTGTCTTTGTATGTTGACGAACTTCATATTATCTGAGAATAGCACCACTGTAAGCAACTCACAATAAAGAACTCACATTGGGAACCCCAAATATCAACTTACAGGACAGCCCAGGATTATATTCTCACAAATGGAACATGTGAAACTCGTATATAATCTATCAAAACAGCCAAATACATGCACTCAAAATTATTTTCAGTAAAAATCGAGTCTTCACGAAAAGCAGCTGACCAAAAATATTGTGGGGACATTAAGGTCCTTCAGGACTTAAACTAACAGTTAAAATGTCAATAGATACTCGTATATTGATAAATATTCATGCTTGCTTTTGTGAAACATGTTGTACTTAATCACGATTGTCTACAGCGAGGAATTAAAGTATAGTTCTTTTGAAATGAGTGTGCGCATATTTCATGAGAATGCTTCGCATAACATGTATACATGATGTAATGTAAGCTTAGGTTTGATCTTGCTTGATGTATGGTTGCATAGTGTTATAACAGCGAACGGTAAAAGGCGAATATAAGAAACATCGAAATTTCAAAATAGCGTGCTATGCAATGCTCGAGTGTTGTGCAGAGCTAAGTACATGCTCGTATTAATATTTCTTCCCAACATTTTAATAAGGCCATGTTTTCTTTAGTCTACATGTATAGTTGTTGAATTTTTATACAAATGTGTCTCCTTTAAGGGAGCAGTAATGCAAAAATTGTACCATTAGAATAATCCTGTAGCAAAATGAAGTAGGATCGACATGGTCAATAACTATGTTAAGTGAACCAAAAATCCAAAGTGAGTAAAAAATGAAGTTTGAAAAGCACAAGCTGATCCATATAACCGATTTGTTATAAAAGCAAAGAAATAAAGACAATGTCGTCATGCTATTAAAAAGAAACATTTCGAGATAGAATTGCGTTTACGGTAAACTATGTAATGGCAGTTTTATGCAAAAAGGAAAAAGAGTGTCATGTCTTATGAATCATTAATGAATTAAGAGCGGAATGAGAAGAACCGATGTAAACTGTACGTGTAAGGAATCAGTAGAGATAGATAAAGAACACCTATCTGCTAATGCAACAAAATGATTCAAGAAAATGTAAATTTGTAAGTCTAATACGTTTGCATAGCGGGCTCTATTCCTCACTTGAACAAGCATTTAGTCAAATGTTCGGCACAATAATTTCTAGGTGGCAAGTCAGAATCAAGGCTCAATAATGATAGAAAATGGGCTACTACAATTTTAAAGAGCAATAGTCCTATACCGAAGATAGAAAAGAAAAGTCATAAAAGCTACAACACGCAGTCGGTGACTTTCTTCAAGGGCTCCTATTCCACATCTCTGGAGTCAAATACGGCCTTCGGATCGCGGAATGCTGTGCAAAAATTCCACTGAGATGGAGATATTGGACACCAAGCATTCTATACGAACAGGAGCAACATATTGATCAGGAGCCTATCCTGTGGGGGCGTGGGAATTCTATGGAGATACCCACAGGTTTTTCTGTGGGTATGGGGTGGGGTGGGGATTCAAATATCAATCCCCACGGCAACCCTGGTTCTAGCCTAAATGAATTTTGGAAGCATTGTGTAGGCTATTCCTCCACCTATACGAGGAGTGATTAAAGAGTTCGCGGCCCGAGATAGAAAAACACACATTTCAAAAGTTATACTAGCATGTTTTGCGACACAATCCCTCCTTCAATCCCAGTGGTGGTGCTGTGCGTGGATACCTTGCTCGTAAAAGCATGAATCTTTTGAATATAAATACTCCTCCGCTGCCTCCGTGATGGTATTTGGATGCAAAGTGCAGACAACTCTGAGCTTCAATTTCATTTTAGGGAAGAGATGAAAGTTTGATGGAGCCAGATCTGGAGAATAGAATAGATGAGAAAAGTTGCCAAGCTCACAATCTTGGATGGAAGACAAGGCGGTAGCGGAGGTGTGAGCAGGTGCGTTGTCTTGATAGAAGAGAAAGCCTTTCATGAGTTTCCGTCTCCATTTGATTTTGATACATGCGCCCGCAGCTACCGCGAGAATTATTGAGCGTAGTCAGTCCGACCCGTCTCTATGAAGTCCACTGGCAGCACACCTTCCGAGTCTTATAAAAGGGAGGCCATGACCTTTCCCACAGACTTGATGACTTTTGACCTTCCATCGAGCATTGGTTTAGATCCTGAGTGCTTTCATTGCTTCAGCTGTTCATCTTTCAGGTTCTCTCTTCATCTTCCAAAGCTTCTTCACCAAGAGTTCCAACCAGATCATCATGAGTCTCCTTTGGCGTGAGTCCTTTCAAGCTGAGGGACTGGATGACATCTCGAATTGAAGCGCTCATCTTACCCGCAAAAATTATGTGACTAGCTGGCTAATGAACTAATTGAATTTAAGTTGTTTTTGTGCATTAACAGCTTATAGAATTGACTGAACACTCATCATGCGTCGTTGACACATTCCACAAACCACCTGCACGATATAACGTGGCATGAAGCCTAGGCCGTGAAATTTTCTTGGAAAAATTACCCCTCGTATTGCAAAATTATTCCAGATCTTGAATAATATCACTACATGGGATAGTTTGTATAACACGTGCAATGAGTAATGGATTTCAATGCAACTTAGGGCCTACTACCCGAACATTTAACATTGGATCGTGGATAATTAAGTGAAAAATTGATGACAAGTTTGGCGGGTTCATTGTTCCAGAATCTTTTGCGTCAGCTTGCACTTATCAATGCAAACTCAAAACATCTGAATTTAAACTGTGATAGAGAAAGTTCTCAATTAGCGTCGCACATCACCAAAATTCCTTCACAAGTGAAGAATTAAATCTCACTTCAGTGAATCACTTTAAATCAAGTTCGCACGTTGCAGACATAGCATTTTGTAACATCAGCACTCAGTCAATGATCAAATTGTTCATCTCAGAACTCCTTATGGCTAGAAAAATTTTTATTATGTAGGAACTTGTAATTTATTGACCGCTTAAAGCTTTCTTGTGGAGGCGGGATCATACGCATATATTATCATTGTATCTGTGTTATTATTACATCAATGCCCGTTTGAGTCATAATTCTATTTTGATGACCTGTTTTCAATTTGCTTGTGGTTGATTAACTTTGAAAATGCAGTTAACATTGTCATAAATGATGTAGACCTACAACTTATTAGACTAGTAAATAAGCCATCACGAGTTACTGCTCTTCGCACAAAACATGGTATCAAAGTGCGAATAATTGCATTATTGTAATGGGCAACTCTCGCCTCAATACCGGATGGTCTGCCATTCATGCATTTCATGCATGCTGAGTGAAAATTAAATAATGTCTATTGGCATAAGTTGGCCAAATAATGTCTGACAATAAAGCCATAGAGTAAGTAGATTAGGTAGAGTGGTAACTCCGCATTTATTAAATTCCCAATGTGTATACAGTTTCGATTGTATTAAATGAACTCGAGGTGAATACAGTGGGGAATTTTACCAAATGTGAGATATGCAAATTTTTGAAGTTTTGAAGAAAATACCACGGATCATGATTGTAATGCAGAAGGAATGATGGTATTTTACAGATTCTCAGTGTCAGGACAGCCTTGGAGAGGTGATGTTTGTTAAATTAGCAATTCGATAGGTTGCTTGCTACTTTCATGCTCAACCTCAAGAATATTTTCTTAAGCTTGATCATATCACATGGAACCTGCCATCTGACTGATAGAGCAAAATAACTTAATCAAAGACAATAATTTCATTTAACTTTGAAAGATGTAAATGGGTCCACATCAATATTCAGATTCTAGAAATTTAACATTAATTTAATGAATCATAAAATCATGACGGTGAAAATTGAATTAAAAATATGAAACTTTAGCCAAGAAAGCCACGAATGAGATCGCGACTTTTTCATGAAGACATCCATCATCATGCAGTCCATGAAATCCCGTTGATAATCATCTCGGTAGTCATCTCGGTCGGCTTCATCTCGGTAGTATATGAACTTTCAAAATTTTGACTTTTTTAAAACTACTCAAATAATTTTTTGGACCGCACAAACGTAATCTCCGCAAAAAATTGAATTTTTTGATACAAAAAATTTCACTGTATACAGATGCAGTGAATTTTGAGTTGATGCTCTACCTACCATATACTTGCTCTATGATCAAAGCCTTACAAAGCCTTAACCAACCGGCATAGAGCCACCGTTCCATCCCCGACCGGCCAACTGATGAGGCTGGTCGCTGACCCGGCCTCGGCCGGTACCAACTCTGCTTTACCCTATCCGTCGCGCCATACCAGTTGATCTTTTGTATACGCAGACAATTTGCTTGTAGACTGGTCCTGGGTAACTGACCTGCACTGACCTCATACAGAGTGATGTTCGGATCTGCAACCTACAATATGTTCCAAAAATATTGACAATTCTGAGATCCGCAATTAGGATAATTAAGTGAAAATTTGGCATGCCACTGACCTGTAGTATAAGTTAGTCCACCTGTAATAATTAATTAATGGCACTTTTATTAATGCAGCTTTTCGCGAGCACAGCGTAGATATCATAAAACTTTTTGGCTTCCTAATTTTGCATGAGTTTGCATGCACTATGCAGCTTTATGTCATCCAATGTGTTGTCTTTGGAAATAAAATAAAAGTTGGTGTTGCTTTCGAACACAATTCATCATTTTCGAAATTACATTCGGAATTATGTAAATAGAGCCACCAATTTTCTACATCATAATAGCATTAGAAATTCCAGCTCTTTTTTCAAAATTATAATCGAAATGATAAAAATGACAGTTCTAGTGCTTGGCGATTTTCAATGATAATTGAATCGAGAATTCAATCGATGATTGAATTCTAGATGTCGGAATTGTCTCATTGAAAACATATAATAAACACCATATACATGATCTTGTGGTATGCCTTGTGGTAGAGAGTTCGCTCTGCGTCGGATCAAGCATAAGTCTTTTAAAATAGGTGCACTCTGCATTCTTGCTAAACAGTCAGCACAAAAATAATTGAGAGTGGGATAAATAACAACTCGGCCACATGCAAGAAAGGCTCCGTGACTGATGTGCTTCTGAGTACATGTATATCAGGGATGCGGAGTTGGAGTCGGAGTCCCGGAGACCTATCATTTTTGCTGGAGTCGGAGTCGGATCAAATGATAGGACTCCGGACTCCGGCCTATAACCAGACCAGAAGCATAATACAAACAAATTATTTGTCCTCGTGCATATAGCTGTCACTGTCTTGATGTCAACTTTCTCCGTCAAACAAAAGTACAGAGACAGCAGTGCATGCAAAGCTTGTAATTGTTGAGGGAATGAACCGTGATAGTGAAAAAAGGATTGTCTTTTTCACTTAGTGATTTAGTAGAGAAGACAAGCCTTCCTAGCCTCGATCACACATACGCACCAAAGGTTACATCAGAGACAAAAATGAAATACTAGTTTGTTTGAGAACATTGCCTCTTACCCAAACCTTAATCTTTTGTAATAGCTCCTCTAAAGCGCATATTAAAATCGAAAGTGTACTCATATTTTTTGAATAACGATGGGGATTTTCCTGCCTGGTAGAGACTGGAGAAAAATCGTGTGAAGCACACATCAACAAGATGGGTGGAGCCGAGTCATATGCATCCAACTTAAAGCGACATTTGATAAACTTTCATTGAAAATGATTGATGATTGGTACAGCAATGATCACTAAAGATAGGCTCAGGTAAGCCTATATTGATCTATGATGCAGGTTACCAGTTTTTTCAGAAAACTAGGCTATATGTACTTGCCACCCGGAGTCGGAGTCGGAGTCGGAGTCCTATCAAAATGATAGGACTCCGCATCCCTGGAGTATATACAAGGTTTTGTGCGTGAGCACAGTGACAGCACTGCTATTAATGTCACATGGAAAATTTTGCACTCTAATGTAAGGAACTACCATAAGACAACTATTCTCAATCTAAGTACATTAAGCAAATTAATCAAAATGAACTGATGAACAAATGTGAGGGTTTGACTTTGTATCCTGTGTAATTATTTTATTTTCTTGACGAACTTATTTATACTTTCTAATCTAGCCACTTTCTTGATTATGTGAGTACTGTGTTTATTGTAAGATAAATTCTATGTAAATAACCTTGAGGTAATGAAATGCATTCACATATTCTTCTGTAGATTCATTTTGCCGCACATGAATAAGGTGGAAGGTCAAAACGTCGCGCAAGTCATTTACGTCATTACATGAATAATGCAGTATTCATGGAAGCAAAAATTTCGGTTATTTTTTTAATCTAAAAAGGTTCATTTATTTTTTTATTTCTATCGGAAAACAAGACTTAGAGCATCTGAATCTCGCAACATCGGCGTTGATACCGACTGTGACTATTGTGCGTTTCATGCAACTCAGACACAAATGTTATGACTGCGTTGTAATTAATGCTAGCTAGACTGTAAAGGTGACCTAATGGCTGTGGTTAATTCATATTTTGATTTATCGTCACTGGGTTGCAAATGGTATTGTCCATTTACTGTCACTGAATGATCATCAACGAACCGTGAAAGCTGTATAGATGAAGTCATGGTGTGGACAATGGCGTGGACTATGTCTTCAGATTCATTGAAAATTCAGACAAAAAGTAACACTGGAATCGGCACTTTGATTATCACAAGGTCCATTAAGGGACTATAGAAATTCGACTTTTCTCTATTGTTTAAATTGGTAGGACTTGGAATGGAAAATGCCAATTACGAAGGCAAAGTAGGGCATCTGCCATTGACAAAGGGTTTTGTCCTTAAACGTCTGGCGATTTTATGCCTTTTTATTACATTATTATTTTCCACTGCCAATATAGGCCTATATAGCTAATATTTCGAGAAAGAATTTTTGCATTCGCATTGAATTCAATCCTCCCACCCTCAGCCAATCATTTCAGTCTCTCGCTTGGGCACCGGTACAGGCACAGTATTAGACGGTTCGCCTCTTCTTCTGCTTTTCTAGATGGGAAGCCTCGCAGCATGTAATACTGATGAAGTGGTACAATTTTTTGACATAATAGCTTACCATGGCCATCAAGCAATGAGTATCCAGCTCATCAATAAACGTGCTAAGATGTGTGAGGCTTCAGTGAATGTTGACAACTGGATCACACATACGTAGTCCGATCCATAAAAATCTACAACATCGTTATAACAATAAAGAAGAACGAACATTTTCAGAAAATATTTGTTGGCCATTGCGGAGCTACGAATAGAAAATTAGTAGTTGGCCTAGGAACCCTTTCTTCCGCAGTAAAAATAAAGTAAAGCACAAATAATTTACCCGAGAGCATAATTAAGAATTATATTAGCATTTGTACATTACTACCGTAAATTATTAATATTAGGGTAAATGATTTGTGTCTTACTTTTAACCATAAAAGTAAGTTTTTACCGGCCGCGCGTATTCATAAACATTCCCCATGTTTTAACAGCATCAGATCAAGTGATTTCTGACTCTCAGTGCAGCGCGTATGTACGCGGGTAGAAGAATAGAATGTCCTTAACCACGGATGTTTGTGGTGTTCCGTAATTACGCGTGAATTACGCGTGGCATGTCACCTAGTGTACTACCCTAAATAATTAATATTAGGGTAAATGATTTGTGTCTTACATTTACTTTATCATACTGCGAAAGGGTTCCTAGGACAGCCATTGAGTTTGGAATTGACAAGTATATTGAAAACAAGTGCGTCGTGCACATGCGTTGTCATGCCAACAGCACCTAAACGATGGCGGCTTCCAGTAGTTGACAGTGGAAAAGTACCGATACCTTAATTGATGGCTTTAGACGGGAGGACCATTATTCAAAAAATATACACTACGAGTGTGTAGGCACAAAACTCTCCCGATTGTTGTTCGGCCGAAAATTATAATTAAGTAAATAAAGATACAAGGTGGCCGACGTTTCCCGTCCTGACGCTTTATCAAGGCCTAATATGATGAAAGTGAAGCACTACAGTAGATGGAGCCGTGTTGCGACTGCCTCGTGACGCCTGTTCATCCGAGGTTTACGATTATTGATCAGATGACATTCCACCAAGCTGGTCTCCAGCGGATCACTCACACACTTTAAAAACGCAATGCTAAAATCATTTATACTGTTACATCTATGACATTCTTTTATATGCTCGCATAGGGCGCTACTGTTATTATTTTTGTTAATACTGTATTTTTGTTCTTTGTATCTAGTATAGAACGGACGAGAAGTCTTACCGATATACGTAGATTTGCAGTGAATACATGTAAATTCATATACAACACAGGTAGTATCACATCTGTTTTTATCAGGTAGCTTCGTACAAAGTTCACAGTTTTCATGTTTTTGGAATGGCTTAATATTCAATACGTTACGCAGTTTTTTGTTACCTGTTGTGACAAACTTGATGTCCAATTTGAATTTACGTATGTGGTAATTTATTTTTCTTATCATGCTGTTACTAATGAAAGGTAGTTTCAAGCAGTGGCGGCTTTAGCGATCATGCCCTTCATGCTCAGCATGACGAAGTATTTTGTCTAATTTTCCTCCACACAAATCAACGATGTCAACCACAAGTAAGGGAAAGTTTTGAATCAACAAAAAAACTTCCAACATCATTTGATTACATTTGACAACATTTGATTACTATGTCAGATCATGTTGCTGTGACATTAAGATTTATCAAGTAGCTAACTTGTTCTAAAAAATTCAGGGGAACGCAAGTCAATTCGAGCATACCTCATTTGTTATTGGCCGGATCATCTGACGGGAGAACAATAGCAAAATCTGCGGATGACGATTTTCATACTCCATCTCATGCCGTGGACGGGAAGCACAAATGATACGTATAGCTCGTTTCAACCAACTAACGGTAGCTGATTGGACGGCAATCTGCTGATTTTATCGGTGTAGTGAGATCATGAGATGTCTCGAGTCTCAGTTGCACGATTGAAACCCCATCGAATTGACTTCCTTTATAAGTAATTCAATATCTTCCAATGTTAATACAGCTTGTGATTTTGTGCGATTGACGGTGTTTTTACTATCTTAAATGCATGCTTCAAATAACTAGAACTTGAATATTATTTAATATACATTATCTGGTGATTAAATTTAGCCGTGGTCTTCTACATGCTTGCATATGTAGATATGTCTAGGAGCAAATAGTATAATAGGCTATGCATGCATCAGATTATCATCGGATGTACTCAAACATACAAATCATGTAGCCTACGCCTGGAATTTTATTTTAAGCGTATTTTGGCTGATACAGTATGTAGATCATTAGAATTATGCCTAGCCCTACACCATATTCACTGGATTACCTGATGTGAAAAGTAGGCGGCTTGCATGTTTGAATTATAATTAGGAAAGGGCAAATGCAAATGGAATGAGATTAAAATTTTGTTCATCGAATTCGTAACTGTTTCTTAAGTTGCATGATATTAAGCTACATTATGCTACATCAGTTGCATGGTTAAAAATCCTCGTATGATAGCTGTCACACATACTTTTTTCCTTATGATGCGAAAAAATTGATGAGCATGACCTAACAGAAATCCATAGAGCCGCCACTGGTTTCAAGATACATTTGTTCGTGTTATCTCTAATACTTCTGCTTTTATTGTCGTTACTGTACAGCTGAGTTTGAATATACTTTTCTGAATACCCATTATCCTTCAGGTTGTTTTTACACTTCTCCATGAGCATGCTTTTACTTTCTTCTGGGAGAGAATTACTGCATCTTACTTCTAAATTGTGAAATTTTTGTTTGACGAAGTTTGATTTAGTCGAGTTTGGGACCCAGCTGTCTTTCTTTAAACAGTTTCCAGAAGCTAATTCTTTAGTGAACAATTCATGAACAATCTTTTTATTCGTTACCCAGACACTTATATCTAGGAAATTTAGTTTTTTGTTGCTTTCTGGAATTTCAAGGGTGAAATTTATACTTTCATTGACAGAATTGAAAATTTTAGACATTGTATCGAACAATTTCATATCAAACTGCAGAGGACCTCTTATTATTAAGCACAGGTCAAGCTATCTTTGTCGCTTTACAGCCACAGAAAGTTTGCTTGACACTTGTTAAGCGTCTTCAAAGCTGATTGTGATCTATAGCGCAGTTTGACGCCTACTAAGTTTTTCATGTCAGTAGTATGGTGGTTGCTAAATTTTCTGCAACTTTTCTGCTCGGGTAGTTATATATTGTAGTTGCACGAAAGACAGAGTGTAAATTATGTAAATAAGTTTTCACCAATTGAACACACAAAATACTCCACATGGACTGCCATAGCAAGTAAAAGGATGAGCCGCATCGTTTCGTTCGCGCCAATTATGCTTAGAATGTCTACAGTTGAAGGCTCTTTCATGTTGAAACTCATTATCAGAGGATGTAGTATTTGGATCTTCTCAATCGCGTGAAAACCAGTCTATTTACTGTGTGCAGCTATGTCGCGATTCCAAAGAAGCTTTAACAATGAAATCCCTTCAAAACTAGGCTAGTGCCTTGATTGTAGAAGCAAACACACGATCATTCATCAATGTCACTTTGTCATAGTTGAAAAAAATAAAACTGATCATGAACTGATGGTTAAAGCGTTTTGAGGGAATATTTCTACAATATATAACTGACATGGTTGATATACAGTCATTGACCGAACAGTGGGGAAACCATTGGTAAAAACTTTTGATGATGCTGAGAAGCTTTTACTCGAGCACTTTCGAAGTTCACCTTTCCAAACGTCTTTAGAAGAGAAAATGTCAACATGTAGTTTATCAATGGTGCTCTTCAGCATGGCATCAGATTACAACCTTGCATCAACCACTAAATTATTTCCAAAATACAATTAAAAATGGAAAACGCATTACTATCAAACGCAATTTAGTACCTCAATTGTTATGGAATCAGATACAGATGAAGTAATTTTCAAATTAAAAAGTGAGGCAATTATTTAGCTCAGATTATTGATCAAGAAGCAATTAATTCGATTAAAGCCCTTCGCAAGGGGCATTTTCGAAAAATTCCTCGAGAAATCCTAGAATCCAGAAGACTCTGAAATCCTGAAATGTTTGAAAATCTAATTCATTGAAATATTTGGGTCTTCATACATAAGTTTATGGTTAGTTGCTTAGTTACATTAGTTGCTTTTTGTTAGAATCTGGTAGGTTTCTTCAGCCTGCAGTTCGCACCACTTGACGTCGAAACTCGTTTTTACTGATACAGTGATCCTTGCGAACGATAATATGATTGAATGATGTCAAGTGGCACCCAAATCCACAGTTGTATCGCTTTCTCCTAGAAATGAAACATGCATAGTACATAAAACATGCTTTCCTGTCTCCATTTCCATATGTTGTGCTCGTACTTAATGATTTCCAACGTGATTTGAAAATATTCATTTACTTACTTACTTATCAAACTCATCGTCATGAATTGTCTTTGTACGAAAAGAGATGTTGCTTATAAGTTTTGATATACATGTATTGCATTGCCATAAACACAAAATTACAATGAACACTCGCAAAAGGCACTCTAACGATGTTTGATAACAGTGGCTTTTGAGGAATTTGACATAACACTTCATTCGAGAGCTTGCATTCATAGAGTAAATATATTAGATAGAGTGGTAACTCCGCATTTATTAAATCGCCAATGTATATACACTTTCGATTTTATTAAATGAACTCAAAGGAGATACAGTTGGAATTGTTTCCAAATGTGAGACATGCACATTTATGCAGCTTTGAAGAAATTACAACGGAATCGACTGATCATGATAGTATAAAGCAGATGGAAATGATATCATTTTTCAGATCGTCCGTGTCATGACACCCTTGGAGAGGCTGTGTATGTTAAATTAGCAACTGACCTGCTATTGTTTTCATGCTGAACCACAAGAGATTCTTATTAAGCGTGATCATATGAAAAGCAATCTGCCAATGGTACAGCAAATTAACAAAACCAAAGACAATGATTTCAATTAACTTTGAAAGATGTAAATGGGTCCACATGGGTGCACATCACTGTTCAGGTTCAAGAAATAATACATGAATTACGTTAATCATAAAATCATACCGGTGAAAATTGAATTAAAAATATGAAATGCCAGCCAAGAAAGCACGGATAATATCGCGACTTTTTCATGAAGACATCCATCATAATACAGACCATGAAATTCCTTTGATAATCAGCTTAATTTCCGCTTAGTTGGGATGTTTATTGGCAAATATTCATTCCTTTTGATATTCAATTTGTTTCACGCTATACTTATATGGGGGTGTCATCTCGGCAGCACATAAATTGGCAAAATTTTGACTTTTTTCAAAAGTGCTCAAATAATTACTTGGAACACGGGAACGTAATCTGCGCAAAAACTGAATCTTTTCATATGAAAATTTTCACTGTATACAGATACTTTTTTGAGTCGACACTCTACCTATATATCCCTACTCTATGCCTTCTCTATGACTCTATGCATTCTCAGGTCTCAAATGAGTTATGAAACTTGAATCCGTGTTTGTTGGACAGTAGTCAGATTTGATAATCGCTTAACTTACAAACAGTAATTTTTTTATCAGAAAGTATGCAATGGTGAAACAAGAAGAAAATGTAACATTCTCACTTTTTCACCGAAGATGTTCATATCTGGTATCTTCAAGATCTTTGTAAGAAGATGCAAGGAGCAAGAACAAGCAAGTTTCATTCAATCAATTCAATAGCTCTTTTTCAAGCTTTTTTAACAGTCCCATGACTGCTAAAGTACACAATCCAATTGCACCATGTAAATTCTAGTCGAGTAGTTTATTGGCTAAAGACACGCAAACAATTAGCGAAAGCTTTGCTCTCTCACCGCATTGACTGCAGATGCTCTCTTCATATTCATGCTCGTCCATCCATCGAAGAGAATTTAGCGGTTTTGAGAAAATTGTTGAAGAAGTTTGAAAAAGAGCTACTGAACTAAATTGAATGAAGCTTGCATATTTTTGCTACTTACATCTCAAAGATTCTGAAAATGTCGCTTCGATGAAAAAGTGAGAATGTGATATTTTCGGTCAATAGAGTCACGATTTTGTGATAATTTTAAGATTTCGTTATTTCTTACCTAGTCCACCGATTTCTATAAGCAAGATGCCTATATCAAAAGAAACTCAGAAAATGCTCGCTCGCTACTTGCCTGATTAAATATCATGCTCTGCTCATGTTTTCTAATTAAAAAGTTTCGGATTCTACCGTCGACTTTCACTTTTATTACTTTTTGAGTGACTACTTACATGGATTTGCAAAAGATCTCCTGACATTAGCATGGTTGCAACAAGACTAAATATTTGAATCATTTCAAATTTTTAATTACACTAGCTAGAATTTGGCATGAAAGTGCAATAAAAAATAATAAAAGTACCACACTGAATTAGAAGGTGAATTTGAAATTTAAAAAGATAAAGTTGAAGTTACGACGTTTCGGGTGAAGCTACAACCAGTATCAAGTGTAAAGTGGAATGAACAGAATGTGAGAGGATTGTCTACATTCCGTCCATTCCACTTTACACTTAATACTTGATAATGGTTATAGTGTCACCCAAGACGTCGTAACTTTGACTTTATCTTTATAAATTTTTTGATACACCCTCTAATTCAGCATGGTGCTTTTATTATATTACACATTCGGAGCACACTTTTGAACGCATCCATCATGACATGAAAGTGTCGCTAAATAAAAATGTTTTTGAATTAAATGTACTTGCACTTTCTAGCTTATCAGATCAAATTAAGATGCATTTGCAGATTCTGCTAATGCATTTGCCATAATACTTATAAATTTTTGTTAAAAAATATGACAACAAGCCTAGTATTTCGCCTATACCTAAAATGGCCATCGTCATACGTGCAAGAGATTCAAAATACAAAAAACACAAAGAGCAAAAGATAGCTATATTGCAATCCTAAATGAAGAAACACTGGCAAAGAAAATCAGCAGATATGTTGAGACTAAATAAGCAGAGCAAATCGAAATTGTAGCCTCCATAATAAAGAAAAAGAGAGGCAGGAAAATTAATCTAGAAGTCTCGGACTCACTGAAACATTGTCTATCTACTGATGTTTTAACTTTACACATTCAGCATTTCGTGCAGCAGTAGATAGCTTTTGCTGCAACATCGATAGGATTTCTTTAATTGTGACAGATTGATGGCATTATTTCCATGATGCTGTTGTCAACGTTTTCCAGTAGATGATGATGTTCTCCTGTGCTCCTCAACCCTTTCTGATAGGTGTCTGCATAATTTGCATCATATAAATGACATTTTAATTCATTAGCTACACCGTGAATGTTTTTATCAGATGAGGCTTCCGAACAAAGTTTGTTGAGGCAAACCGATCGAGCACTTTTGAATGCTGGAAGACTGTTAGTCCCAATTTCTGCTCTTTGCAGCTTAATGTTGTCTCTGACAAACATTGATGATTGCTCATCTTTGCATGGCAATGACACAATCTGCCTAATTTATTTTTGCTAAATTTCAAAAGGGTGCATTTTTGAAATATTTTCTATTAGTCTTTGCATGCTATCTACATGTTCAACATTTAAGCAGTGAGGAGCTTATTAGATATCAAATAGTGTGGGAATTTTACGATAAGAATCTAAAACATTTGACTTAAAAGGAAACAAAGTTGATAAGCAAGGAAATTTCATGAACAGTATTATAATTTAAGTCTTCATACAAAATTGAGAACTTCCTTATGCTTCTTGACTCAATTTTCGAGTTTGTCAACTTGGCAAATTTACTTAATAGCTTATTTTTCAAGCAGACTGAATGGAAGCATGCCCTTGTCTAAATCTTTAATTAACAGAATGCATTCTAGAGCAAGAGAATCATGATGTAGAATTGAATTATTAATGGCTTTAGAATAAATGGTTTATAGCTTATAAGTTAGTAAGCAAGTGTTTATTCATATTGAATGGAAATCAAAGCATTACAATTACAAAGATAGTGAATAATGAATGTAAAAGTCAATACGACCAATAAAATAACGACAAACTATTGTATAGGATATTATTTGAAATAAAACACGACCGCGGTACAAAGGAATACATGCGCAGGACGGGACGTCTAAGTATTAGTCCGGCAGCCAGAATGAGCTTCTGAACGTAACAAAGCCGAAAATAAGGCTTTCACAGAATGATTTTCAACCAATGCCCACTACGCCTCTGCGTGTCTGACGAGCTCTAGTTAGTTCCTCCTCTTGTCAGACAAGATCAAAGAAGAAAGCATGTTAATCCAATGGGACGCCGATCGCAGTTTTTGGCAAGAATGAGGTTCTCCATGTTTTTGCTTATCAACTGAAATGCATTAAATCTAGAGCCATAATTTTCGACATGATACGTCTTTAGGTCATTTCCTATCGTGTATATGTGATATTGTCATATTTCCGATCGGCGATGTGCGAGGATGTTGTTAAATGTAGATAAAATGGGCCAAGATGTTCAACAGTAGAAGGCTTTCCAGATCTGAATGTGCTAAGCTCCATAAATAAATATTTATGAACATGATAGGAAAATAACTGAAGACATATCATGCTGAAAATTATGGCTCTAAACTTAGTGCTTTTTAGTTGGTAAAAGAAAACATGGAAAATTTCATTTTTGCCAAAAACTGCAATCTGCGTTCCATTGGCTCGGCATGTGTATTTCTTGGATCCTGTCTGACAAGAGGAGGAACTAACTAGAACTCAGACGAATCTGCAGACGAGTAGATTCGAAATAGGCATGGAGTGCGCATCATTCTGTGAAAGTCTCATTTTCTGACTCGTTCCCTGCAGAAGCTCGTTCTGGCCGCCGGACTATGTGTCAAGTGAAAGTGACCAGTGCGCTGCAAACGATCTGGTAAAATCAAATACGAAGGGTGAAGGACATTCCGAACATATGTTTTCAAGAACTCACAGTACATGATGCCTCATATCTTTGAATAGTGTGCATTGACAAAGAAATCCTCAAGATGCTCAGGAATCCATCAAACTAGAGGAGAAGCATACAGAAACAATGCCGTTATAAGACTGTGAATTCCACTTATGAGCTCACATCAAGGCAAGATAGGTTTTAGTGCGCTCTAATAACATAAAGTCTTCTCGAAGCAGACCTGATCATTTCATTAGAATGTAGATCTTCCTTCAAAGAGTTATTCCAATGTACACCCACGATTTTGTTTTGATTTGCTACAAGTATACAAATTTCAGAAGAAGCACTGCTTTTATATTTCAACGATATTTATACATGCGGATTAATTCAATTTTCTTGCATGTAGGCTTGGTTTCATAATTCAAAAATTTGAACTTAGTTTATAATCTGAGTAGCATTGTGGATCCATTTACGTGTATATCTTCAAGTAGGTTAGGATTTTTATCTTTGATATTCCATTCTTTCAGTGTCAGGTAGTTTGTGACATGAGCAGTTAAAGAAAATGCTCTTTCCATACTCTTAAACAGTCATTTCCATCGAAGTAAATTTGAGAACATTACCTCTCCAAAGTAATCAGTAACTCGAAGGATTTACAAGTGCTATTCTTTCTTCTGTAGAATTATGAGGATGGTCAATTCCCTAGTAATTTCTCAAAAAAAAACAGCAAGAAGTTACATGTCTCACATGCGCTTGGATAATAATAGCAAAAGGAGTTGTTAATTCAATAAAATCGAAACTTCATTCATATTGGCTATGCCGTTAATGCTGCGTTGTGCATACATGTAGGTACTTACTCCATAGCAGAAAAGTAGGCCCTACTTCTTTGCACTAGCACTCCAGTTTAAAAATCGCTTTGAAAAAGCTATATGCTCTGTATAGCCCCATGAGCTAATCATGGTTACGAGCTGTAGTTTGTAAACCTAACATTTTTCCACGAAGGAAGTCATGGAATCACAGAGTTCAGAATATAATTGAGGTTTTTCGTGAGCAAACCATTGAATTGAATGTGAAATTTCAATATTTTACACATGACGTCACTATTACATAGTTGAAAAACAGCTGTGCCACTTTACATTGTTGCTTAATTTTCCATGAGCTTAATTTGATTCTTAATGGAATGGCGTTATAATGTAAGGCGATGAAAAATCTTTAACGAACACGTTGACCCATCAAACGCGGTGGCATATATATGTATGCCAGGTAACTTACCTCCATTTATGCTTCATTTTAACCGTGAAAACTCGTTATTTGCATCATTTCTTTTTGACAAAACATAACTTAGAACGATGTTCAAAGTTTGAGATGTAATATGACTTTTTCAATTTCGTCCATTTGGCGGTAAATTCAAATTGTTTTTCAAAATGGCGCGAAGAAATTCTTCGTTTTGGTAAGTTGAACAAAATATTCAATTTTGAACTTTCATAATCTTTTCGTGTCCATAAATGTTTCATTTGGCGTATTTTCTAACCCTGTGCACCAGTCTGATATTCAACCTCAACTTAGTTCAGTGGCTATGCAGCAATACGTACTGGAATATAAATACACCATCTATGAGATGGTGAAGACAGTGCAGAGATAGTGGTAAAGTGGACGAAGGTGGCCTTGACGATGATGTATTAAGTAGGCCGAATTTGTACATGTACCTACAAATATGAATATGTCTATCGAATGCCCTATAGGGACACCTGTTTAACAGAAAAATTGTGAGCTATCAGTTTGTTTGGCTCTTCTATTATCTTGCATTATGCAAATCTTGTGTAAAGTATTGTAGGAAGTTAACGACATGTGAGATCAGGATCTTTCTCAGTAGGCCTACCCATGGTTTGAAAACGATGGACACTCTGACCACACTTGCACCACTATTTGCTTAGGAAGCTTCGTAGTTGCCATTATTATAGCTTTCTACTTCTAGTGTAAACCAGAATGTTGATATTTTGAAGACACAACATTTTATTATCTTCGTCTCTTGTGATGCAGGTTTGAAAATTACACGGTACATGCGAAAGCTATTTTCAATAATTCTCTTTTATTTCAGAATATAGCGCTCACTGAAATTAGCTATCATGGTCCAGATGAATATAGTCTAGACGATTATGAACTCTAAAAAGGATGAAAAATAATTGCACTGAAGAAGCCGGACGTCAGAGTTTATAGGTGGCAATGCGCAACGATGGTAGGCCTATAAACCATGGGATATTCACACCTAGGCAGCTGCTGAGCCTTGGCTCAAAGTCTTTCACAAACAAATGCTACAAATGCGGTGTGGGATTGTGCGACAAGTGTTTCAGAGCATGCCACATTTGGTGACTTATTTCATGACGCAATCAACTGTTGAGCATGCACACATATACAAGATAGTCGTTTTACAGATCAAAATAGGCCTACTAAAGAGAAAATTTCTGATGTTAGTGCATGTGTATTTGCATGACAGTTTTAGAAGCTGTGATGCACTGCTGTAAGATCTGTTTTATATCATGCAACAATTACACATATTATTTTTTGAGTAAAACTACAAGTAAAAATTGTAAATCATGCATTGTTCTAGTCTGAATTCGATTTACATGTAGCCTACATGTAACTGAACATCACATCAAGGCAGTTGATGTAAATAATGAATGTGTAAAATGAAATTTGAAAAGCACGAGCAAGATGGTCGCACCAGACAAATAGTTGTAATTGCAGTTTTATAAAGTTCAGTGCTTCAATTTTGCCTTTTATTAACACATCCAAAATTTACTAGTTTTTAGGAGTGGTAGGACGCGATGGCATATATATATATATATATATATGCCATCTTTAAAATCGATCCAAAAGGGCTCGTATCCATTCTACATGTGAATATGTTCATGTTTCATGATGTTTCAAGCTATGTTTATTGATGTACTTCGAAATATGCAATGAAACCACAGCCGCGTTTAATGGGTTAATGGAAGTGTCCTCAAAGGCATGATTTTATCGTTTACATGTAAGCCTAGCAATTGCATTTAGAAAATTCTAGCTTTCAAGCGTTGGGAAGGTGATGGACTTGACAGTATTTTACTTTCTTGCTTAACGCCTGTTCACACCTGTTCACCAGCCTTCCTTAACAGTAGGCCTACTCTGCATACATACATACATGTAGTTAATGCATAATCTCAATTGAAAAAGTGAGAGCTCCAACAAGCGAAGGAGCATACAATCATTCCCACGATGCATCCAATAGTAGCTACATGCCAATATGAGAAAGCCTTGGCCTATACATGCTCCAAAGATGAAAAAATATGCACATCATGTGATGAGAGACAGGTAAGCTAGAAAACGACAACCAATGTCATGGTCATGGACATTTTGTCTGCAGACAAACGTAGAAAGGATTTCTGACTCAATCGAATATCAACCAATCTCTGCTGAATTCAACTTTCATTTTTCTCAATTGGATGTATTGAGAAGCAAATTGATGGGGAATAACATATAGTTGAGTGTAATCAAGCGCCCACCCTTGCCGGATAAGGCAACCTTGGGGCTTTTCACCCTCAAAACACTGTGAGTTTTGACTCCATTGATTTATCATTGGTGACCTTTGCTGACCTCACTCATCCAATCAAATTCAAGAATAAATCAACCACTTGTATGAGTGTGTACATGTGTGTGTGTCCTGTAGGCCACAGTGTGTGCAACTATATTGTTCCATTCACAACAAAACAATGTCAGAACATGTATACATGTATAAGAGTAAAAATTACAAAACGTTTATGGATGTAGCCTGCTAGGTGCTAATTGTGCGAATGCATGCGTCGATTTTTTATTTAAGTTTCACTAAGTTGTCTAATCCTTTTCTTAATACATCGATCAGGGGATAAGAAACAGATTCGTAATTTATTTCAGCAACCAATGCTTTATCGGTAGATTCCGGGATAACGAATAATCCCTTTTTCAAAACCCAAGCATAGAGAGCGCTATAAACTGATTGTGTTTCCTCAAAGATAGGAAGTAGCACATCAGGATGATCAAATATTGGATTTCTGTCTAAAAGTCCATCGCGAATCCAACCACTGCCTGTAACACTATGAGCCATGGCCTTAGCTCCAAGCTTGTAGATTCTTACTCTCAAACGTGGCTGTCGGTAAAGCGGATCGAAGCGCAGTGATACAATCGAGATTCTCTGTTTATTATGTTTTGACATTTCGATCAATTCTTTTCTGCTGATATCCTTGACACCAATAAAGCGGATCATACCAGCTTGAAGACTATCTTCCAACACCGACCAAGACGCAAGACGCTCCTTTGTCAATTGGCTGTTGCGATCACAGTCTTGTAGCTTAGGGGACGATGGAATACAGGGTGGAAACTCCATGAGAACTACGTCGATCTTTTCAACTGGATAAAGTTTGAAACGACTCAAAGCATTCGTCAACCATTCAGTTGTTGCAGAGGCTCCCAATCCAGAAATGGTATGTGGAATAGTCAGCATCAACGAGATTCTAGATCGAGGGACTTTGAACTCCTGTAGATGCTCAGCCAATGGAGAAACATCAGATAGCTTAGGATTAAAGAATGTGTAGCGAAGTTGGAGAACACTTTGTGTTTTGTCAAATCTGGTATTGATTATTGATTGCATCTCACCTTGCAAAATCATGCCTGGTAGACTGGAATTGTCCCACATTTTTTTTCTTGTGCCAGGAGCAATTGTCAAAGAGAAATGATGAAATGCAATCTTCTCATATTGATGTGATTCTTTACCATCTTTTGCTATACCATATCTATCAAATACATCGTTCCAAGTGGTCGTTGGGCTTAGTTTTCTTTTACATTCGATTTTACGAGGAAGCATTGCGTTTCGATGTTTCATGCAAAAATCGACATATTCAGCGATTGTTCTTGTCTCTGGAAAAAGTTTTGTGCAATAGCCACTGTTGAAAAAGATAGTGGTGGCTATGTTAGGATTGCCCCTTGCCATAACATTATGAAACCAACCTTCAGGTACATAAATTAAATCACCAGGATTAACAACGGCTGCATAGACTTTGCTGTGACTCAGTTTTGGAAATGCGGTTAGATTGACTTTGTGTTGATTAACGGCAGATATACCGGAATGAAATGGAAAGTTGTCTTGCCCGGCGTACATGCAGTCAGCATCCTTAGGGGGTACCATCACCCATATCCTTTTCCCTGCAATTTGGAAGAACAACGTTTCACAGTCATCGATATGAATATCAGTGTTACTTTTCCCATTGTTGAAAAAAAAGGACGGAGCTTTCATCTTATCTAAGAAATAGTCACAGTTAGTGATTTCAGGCCACAACATTTCTTTTAGAAGTGCTGGAAATAATGGTGTATCCATGTAGGTGTTTTCCTTGTTAAATCTTTTGATATAGTCTTCCATGGTCAACAAACGACGAACTTTATGTGCTCGCAAATATTCATGATCCTCGAAAACCTTTGTCCAATCAGCACTTAAGGCTAATTCTCCTGATATGCTTGACAAATGTGTCATGTTTGGCCAATTTTTGATGGCCGGCCAATCACGAATGCTATTTCTCAAAACAACTGGAACTGATTTCCGCACATATTGATCATAGAACTCCTCTGCAGTTATCTTGTCATAACGGGACTCAACTCGACTCCATTGACGTGCATGCTCACCAAATCCCTTTGAATTTCCACGTTTGTTGCTAAAAGGACATTTACCTAAAATTGCAGCTGCAAAGTTTGCGTTGAGAGTTGAGACAAGGCACGCAATAATAACAGCCATTCGTCGGATCATCGTGATGCATCAGTGACGGTTTCGTCAAAACAGTCATATATTTATGAAGATTTAGTACTTAAAAGTTGTTGCGCAACAGTGGACACTTGGAATATAATAGGTACACTTTTCTTTTATAGATTGTTACCTTTTATTATGCAGTCACAAGCTTTTATTTGAAGTTCGTCATACTGATTAATGCATATCAATGAAAATAGATCCGCTGACAGTCAGTCGGAGCTTCACGTTTTGTCTGCTTTCCAGACAAAATGAATAATAATATAGGTGTGGTAGCTTGGTAGACTATCTAACCAACATATTACTGCACGAATCTAGCGTGCCCAGACATCCATTAGTGGCATAGTTCCGGTGTGCGCACATTAATCACGGCGCCCAGAAAGTGTCTTTCGTGACTATTCATTGTAATTTGTGTGTTGCGGCTTAGCATCATCTCCTTGTTGAAATCCAACTATAGTATATTTTTCAAATTTATTTTGTCAAAATTTCAGCTATCAATTCATTTATAAAGACACTTCCGTAAGGAGCATCTTATTTTCGGAAAGGCAGCTCAATATGTTAAGAATTCATGAGCATCGAAACACTCTTGTGAATATCGATAAAATATATCCAAATAATCAAAATCATGATATATGAAATATAATACCAAAACATTATGATAGCACAGCAATTACTCAGTGACAGGTCAGACTATAATTGACAACTAAAGGAATGCAGATGCTAAATAAATGCCGAAAATTGCAAAAGCAATCTAAAAAAATCGCATTGACTTTCAAAGCAAAGATTCCATGGTTGCTGCATGGGTTTGTCGCTTTTGATAGTCGCTGAGCCCAACAAGTTACTCTAAAATTCATTGCATGCGTTGACAGCGATCATTTGTTGCAAAGCATTATGGAGATAACAGGAGCACTTTCTGTTATAGGCTCTTTCTCCTACTTTGTGAGGTGTAGGCACCAGGTTTGGTGGGAAAATCTGGTTATCTTGATCTAAGAAGATATGCACTTGTCAGTGTGTGTTTCAAAACTCATTTTATTTCTCTTCGATCCGGAGGTCATCAAAAATCTCACGAACTTTCAATATACCTGCTACATAATTAAAAAAAGACCAATGTAACTTCTCAACCGCTCAATCGAACAATGCGTCGCAGGCCTTGTTGCTTCCTCAGGCAATAGCAATTATGATTATCATTATTGCTGCGTGAGGAAACAGCAGCATAGATATCTAGTATTTACTTACATGTTGTACATATACACACATACTTACATATACATACGTGCTGATGCACAATCCAAACTCTGTGGTTTCAAAAAGCGCTTTTTTATAGGGAGAAGTCTGCATAAAAACAAGCTAAATGCATAAAAACGCATCAAACGTCATCATTGCATTCATGCTTTTCTTTTGATAAGCTTCTGAGAAAAGTATTGATAGCTCCTCCTCTTTGCATGTTTACTACCGGTTGCCCTTCAAGACTGCTCTAAATCCATAGATTAAACTTAGATCTATGCAAAAAATGTGAGGTGCACCCGCATCATTAAAGGCCTATGCCAATACCAAACACGAAATTCTGTGAGATACTACAACATGCCTACATTAAGGACAATTCATTATGTGATATGTTGATTATTTGAGCCAGTAGTAGGTCGGAGCCGTTATTGACAATAATGTATAATTATTTTTGTTTTAAGCAATCTCTGAATGTTTTATATTAGTTGAAAATGAATTTTGATATTTTTAATATAGACCAGCAGCTTGCCAGTTGTTATGGAATGTGTGAAGAGGCATAGATCGACTGAAGTTCAAGGCTAAGACGAATTCACCAGTTACAATGCGCATCTACAAACAAGAGCTCAAGGAATTCCTCTTCTTTTCGGTGGTTGAGTCCACACAAACATACTTTTCCTCAAATACAATTGAAGACATGTACATTGTCTTTACTTCTCCTGCTTTTTAAACTATATGCATGCCTTGTGTTCGATAATGGTTGAAAATGAAACTGACCTTTGATTTCGATGATTTCAAAATTCAGATAAGTAAAAAAGCAGTCTTCACTATATTCATGTGATAGTCTAAATCAGTGTTTCTCAAAGTGGACGATGAGAACATTGTGTGGGGCGATCAGCAAACAAGGGGAACGAATTGATGATCGGTCGTCATCGTGGATTATTGCTCTAAAAAATGAGAAAATCACATACTACGACTTAATTAGCATTCATTATGTGATTCATTGTCAGCAAATATGGCAGCCAAAGATGAAGAACTTCATCGATACCCTTCAGTTTGTGGTAGAGTGCATCAATATAATAAAAATCAGTTACCTCAAAGACTGCTTGTTCCACAAGCTATGCGACGATAACGATGCAAGCTTCGAGAGATTGCTTATGCATACGGAGGTCCGATGGTTATCAACGGTAGCTTGTCTCAGTCGATTGTAACTGTTCCTTTCAGTCGATTACAACTTTGTCCTATTCTATTTCCATTACCATCCGCAGTCAGTACAGTAAAGACGTCTGTTTTGGACGTATATGCGGCAGTGCTTGGAATCTATGGTATTAGCATATTAACAGTAAGAATGAGTAGTGCTAAGTCTTAAGATGTCCATTTTTACCAGATATTGGGCCATGGCTGATCAATTTTAATTCGTTGCCACGAGAAAGCTCCATTGAGTTCTTTTAAGAACTGATTAATCCAATGGCTGCAGTAGCATTGCATCTGTACACTTGCGGATTTGAGAACGTCATCAGTCCTCATTAGGACTACTTCAATTAATAATTTGAATTAGTAAGCATTATATTCTATTATAAATGGCTGCTGGGATGATTTTCATCATCGTATGAGAAATATTCATTAAATCATTGTACAATGAAGTAACTGAATTTTTCAAGATATATGATTTGGGGACTGGGCAGCGAAAGATCGGTGAAACTAAAGACCAAAGTAAGTATATAAGATATAATAGATTTAAACACTTTGCTAAAGACCATCAAAAACGACGTTGCCTATTGAGCAAACATTTTTCCTGTTTTATTGAATCAAGCAAGCAAATGCAGGGTTCGATGATTACAGTGAAACGTTGCGAAAGTGTGTTTTTCTCTTTCATTGAAAAGCTGAATTTATTTATGATAAATGTCAGTAGAGGTGAGCTTCGCCAATTTACAAATTTGCAGAAAAACCAAGCTGATTCCAATGAGCTTCTGGTTTATTCCAATCATCTTAGAAAAAAGTAAGTATATGAAAGTGCCTTTCGCTGATAATCACCGTATTGGATATTCTACAATGGATGTTGCGACCCTTCACGTGCGACATTGGTCAAGTTCCAATTGACCTTCAGGAATACTAGCTCGTACCTACCGATGTGAAAAGAGCAAATTTTCCGGATGAAAAGGATTACCATGCTACTTGGTATAATTTTCGGTATAATTCAGTTCTTTGTCTGCAAAGCCCTTTATTCTCAACTTTCCAACTTCGTCTGGTGATGGGATTCTCAGCGGTTGTCAACCTTATCACCAATAAGATAACTAGGTTGAATAAAACCCACCTGGCTGATATGAGCCTATAGCCTAAAAACGCACTTCAATCATCCTTCAATCAGCATTGGTACCCATGCATCAGCCGCACCCATCGCATTGACTTGTGCACTGATTGGCTTGTACCACGTCTTTTGTGTCAAAACAGAAGCAGCTCTGCGCCTATTTTATACGTGACTTAACTTAATACTCGCTTTCGCTAAATTTTAATTTTGTGAAAAACAATCTGGTTGAGCACAGATAATTCAGTGAAACAGATGTTGAAAAAAGAAAATAAAGACATTGATTCTAAAAGCGATCATTTTTAGCTTAATTACTGGAATTAACTAGTAATATGGGTTTCCGGTTGGCGACAAAGGGGGACAAACTGTTGCACACTATAGGTAGGCGGCAACGAGCGAAATAAGTTTAAGAATATGTTAAATGAATAATTAATTATGAATTCATTGCACATTTCAAGCTATTCAAAGACATAAATTCATGAAAATCCCTGCAATTGAATAATGCCTACTCAAAACAGTGTTCTGGAAAGCAAAAGTCGCAAAAATTGTAAAGATTGTAATGACTTTCCGCAAACGGAGAGCACTTAACATAGAGAGCATGTATAAAACTAAAAAACAGGTGAGAACTAGTGGGAGCCAATGTGTCTGGCATCGATGTCTTCTAAGCCTCCTTGCATTTTACAGTGAATCATCAGCAGAATGAAAATTACATCATGGTGTGAGCAGTGAAAATACAGTAGATTTCAAACAACCCGAAACGAATTTTCACCTTCTGGAAGGATGCTTGCTTGCTCATAATTCCGAAAAACATGTTTTTCAACTAACCTGCTCTGAATATTAAAGTTCTTGATTTTAGTGCATGCCGGCCTGAAGATCTATCATTACGAGAAATCTACGTTATGATATTGTATAGTAAAGATTTGTGTAATTGTAATTTCGACCACAAGTTAGGAGAGCGTTTTCTGGAATTGCAATAAGATCAAGTGGTGATTTTCGGATAAATTATTATGCAAAGTGAAGCGATCTGGAGACGTACACGTGGGAAAAATGATATTTTACAGATTTCTCTGCGTGCTCCTTGCTTTGCGGATGATTTGAATATCGCTAATCTTGTGACCTCAGCTACCCGTGGCGAGGCTATTCTTGATATATTTTTTGTTAGTGAAGAGATAAGTTCACGTTACAAGACCTGTGTAACAGCACCAGCTGCTAATTCCGATCACCGTTGTGTCTTGATGCATCCTAATAATAGCTCTAATCTAAATCGAGCTTGTGTAAAGAAGCGGGTCTTCGATGTGAGACGGTCTAATCTGAGTATTTTGGTCTCGGAAATGAGCAAGATTAACTGGAGCCTTTTTTATTACTCTGACGACTCAAATGAGAGTAAATGTATATTTTTTCACAACCTCCTGAATGATTTTGTTGACACGTACATTCCACAGCACACGGTCTCGTTAACTCCAAAGGATAAACCTTGGATTACCCCTCTGCTCAAGATGTTCATTCAACGAAGATTGGATGCCTACAGGCGACGAGATTTCGAGTCTTGCAACTATTGGAAGCTTAAGGTGCAAAATGAAATTGTGAAGGCAAAGAGGAACTGGTCTGAACGCGTCAACGACAATCCTAAGAATCTTTGGCAAGTTGTAAATCAGACCCGAGGAACGAAGTCCATTGATCCAATATATCGCCTTTGTATTCAACTTGGTGGTCCTCAAAACGCTACCAATGTAATCATGCCCTCGGAGAAGTTTTCGTAAGTGGACATTCTCTTGATTCACTTGAACTTGATGACGACGATTGGTCAATAGACATTTCCTGCATAGATGTTCGGAAACAGTTAAGTGACATCAAAAAGAGAAGAAAGCCCCAGGGAGCGATCGCATGCCGACAATTATTCACAAAGTTACCGCGCGTATATCTTAGCAGGTCCACTGTGTCACCTATTCCACTTGTGCGTCATAGAAAGGTCTGTGCCATCACTTTGGAGACATAGCCATGTTTCACCGATTCCCAAACACGGACATTTCGATTTGTACAACATCAGACCAATTTCTTTGTTACCCGTGCCTGCGAAACTGTTTGAGTATTTCGTATTACGTGGATCTATCAAGCATACATTAGTCCAGGCCTTCGGTTCCAACCAATTTGGATGTAGACCTGGTTCATCCACTACAGCAGCGCTTCTAAAACTTCTCGATGATGCTACGTGTATTCTTTTGCTCGATAAGAATGATGTTTGAGGTGTTCAAATCGTATCCTATGATTACACGAAGGCGTTCGACAAGCCTGATTATGTCCTCAGGATCGCCAATCAGAGATTGTATGGAATGCGACTGCTTCGACCTATGCTTTCCCCTCATGAGCTAACTGTTATTTATTGTGCATTGATACGAAGTGTTTTCGAGTATGCCTCCTGTGTTTTTCTTAAATTGCCGGTGTCACTGGAAACCCGACTCGGTCGATTTCAAAATCGTGTTCACAAACTTGTGTGTTCTTTGCCAAAATATTTTCACGTGGCCAACTGCAAGTGCCATGGGTTTCCGCAGTTGAAGGAGCGTAGAGTCGACGCAGCAAAGCGGTTGTTTATGAAAGCCAGTACAGACCACCTACATATCTTATACTCCATTATGCCAGAGCGCTCTTTTAGATCTCAGCGTTATATTTTACCATCTTGTAGTGTGACTCGGCGTCTGCATTCTTTTGTTCCGTACTGTTGTGCCATTGTTGAGAATTTACACACAATTTGACCTAACGAAGTTTTGCGTGTATTCATGTGTTCACGTTCTCTTTATTTTTTTCATTATTTTTGTGATTACTGCATCGGTGTACTCATAAATGATTTTCATTGACTCAATAAATTTACTTCTACTTCTACTTCTTCTCCTTCATCGTCATTGATATCAAGAGCTGTGTTAGGATATGAGCATGTGTGAGGAATGAAAGCATTTCAGGGCCTAGTTTCATCGGACTTATTATCCATCAATGACAAAAAGAGCATAGGGGCGAACCACTGATGAAGATTTTTGCAATCAACATGCATACGATTCAACATGTTGAAATGCAACTTAGAATTACAAGCACAGCAATCAACAATGTTGCGTTTTCCCATCCCTAATCCTCGCAGCACTTAAGGACTTTGATGATCACACACGAAGAAAATCAAGTGTTAAGTCCCAGAGATGACAAATCAAGTGAACGTGGCGGCCAGACGTCAGATCTCGCCTTTCTATATCCATCGATTTGGAAACCGAAGACATAGTAATGTGCGTACAAACACAGACGCATTGCCTCGTTGCCGAAAGAATTTAGGAAATTCTCCGTGTCATTTATTAGTGACACACACAATGTCGCAATTTCTTCGGAGTAATCAAGGGAGTTCATAATTTCCTTGAAGAATTGGTCGTGCTCTGTGGAACCATCGCACCACCCATACCGAGCTATTGCTCTAGCTCTTTGTACCTTTACAATGCAGGTCGATCGGTCTATTGTGGTCTATAATATTGTGGTCCAGTTTGGATTTGAATCCGTAAATGTACATCCGTAAATTCAAGTGGAGAATCTTAAATTCATCTGGAAATGTCTGAAATTCATTTGCACAGATCTGAAATCGATTTGTAGCCCATAGAGTAGGGATATATAGGTAGAGTGTCGACTCAAAAAATATCTGTATACAGTGAAAATATTTATATTAAAAGATTCAGTTTTTGCGAAGATTACGCTCCGGTGGTCAAAAAATTATTTGAGCACTTTTGAAAAAAGTCAAAATTTTGCCATTTTTTATACTACCGAGATGACGTCCCTGTATAAGTAGCATGAAACAAGTTGGATATCAAATGGAATGAATATTTGCTAAGAACCATCCAGTGGCGGCTCGTCAGAGGAGGCGAGGGAGGCATTGCCTCCCCATGATTTTCTGCAGCAAGATATTTTATATTCCTGACATTCTTCTACTCTATTTTGTTTAATTCACTAAAATAGTAACATTGATCACACGGCAACACGCCTTAGCCGAGCAGCGCAGATATCAAACTCGCTGTATCACAACACAGAGAGGCGTGCCTCACCTCACAGTGGTATATGCGGTAGAGAACTTTGGTGACACGTGATTGGTTTATTCATTCAGCTGCTTGTTTACAATGTGAAAGGGAGGCATGCCTCAGCCATTATTCGCGTTCGACGTTCGGTACTGCTGCTTCGATATGGCGTCCGCTGCGAATGAAATATGCACAGCAGAGGAGGTTTCCTATGTGGACAGCATTCTCGAAAAGCTGTTTTCACGTTTATCTATTCAAGAAAAGTTGGACATCAAGAGGAGAGGAAGAGAAACACCAAACTTGTCTTCGGAATCGGGAAAAAAGCGTACTTTCAATGCTGCTTATTGGTACGAAAAAGTATCATGGCTTACTGGAAGCGTAAAAAGACAAAAGTTATTTTGCTGGCCTTGCCTTTTGTTTCCACCTTCGACAGGTCCCGATGTATGGTTTAGAAGAGGCTATGACGACTGGAAGAATCTTAACCGTGCAACTCTTCGCCACACCTCAAATAAGGAGGGAGAATCTTAAGGCTGAACTTCAATACAAGTACCTGGGTGCTATTCGAGTTGAGCGCTGCATATCAGAGGCTACACGCATCTCCATTAAACAACATAATGAACTGGTTGATAAAAACCTAGAGGTTTTGAAGCGGCTGACTGATATCACGTGTTGGCTGTCACTACAGGGTCTTTCTTTTCGCGGACACTTCGAGGGAGGAGAATCAAAAAACAAAGGCAATTTCATAGAACTCTTCAATCTGTTGGTGAAGTACGATTCTGTTCTACAAAGTCACCTGGAAACCTCTAAGACGTTCAAAGGTACGTCAAAAAGTATACAGAATGATCTGATTCAGTGTGTGCATTCTGTGTTCACTCGTTCGCTTTTAGCTGAATTTGAAAGTACTCCTTTCTTGACTGTCATCGCAGCTGGCTATTTCTTTTCGTTACGTAAATGTAAACAGTAGAGTAGTAGAGGAAACTTTCTGGAAATTAGTCGACGTATCTTCTGGAAGAGATGCGGAGTCTCTCTTCAAAGTTGCTATGGAAATTCTTCGGCCTTGGTTGCCCAAACTTATTGGACTGTGCTTTGACGGCGCTGCGGTTATGGTTGGACATCATAATGGTCTGCGAGCAAAAATCCAACAAGTCGCTCCAACTGCGCTTTTTGTACACTGCTCTGCTCACAGACAAAGTCAAATTACTTTTTGCTACATTGACAGGATTTTCTTCTTTTTTTCAAAGTCGTCGAAAAGGATGGAATTTTTGGAAAGTGTTGCGAACCATCGTCTCCCAAGAGCTTCGGAAACTAGATGGAATTTTAAGTCGCGCTCAGTGAAAACAGTGTGGGATTACTACAATATTCTCATAGAAGTATTTCAACTTATCTTGGAGCAGTCAAACTGGGACAAAGACACCACGCGTGATGCTGAAGGTTACCTTAACTTTCTTGTGTCTTTGGAGAATATCATTCTCCTGGCTATTTTCTGCAAGATATTCGAGAAAACAGAGATATTATTCAAGATTCTTCAAACCAAAGTATCAGACACTGTCTATTGTTGTAAGAAGGTGACTGAATTTTGTGAATTGTTCCAGAGTTAGCGCAGTGATGACGACTTTGATGTTTTATACAATACTGCGAAAGATAAGAATTCAAACGTTGAACATTTACAAACAGCGCCGTTCTGAAGAAACTCCCCATGACTTCTATCGCAAACTCTACTTTCACATTTTAGACACTTGTCATATAACAGTTAAAATTTCGCTTTAGTGATATGTGGCAGCTGGGCTTCATGAAGTTAACAGATGTACCGAGTTTTCCGGCGTTTTCCAAAACCTTTCCAGAGGAAATTCTAAAATCCCTCATTGATTCTGTTTATGGAAGTTTTTTTAACGCTCATCAGCTCCGAAATGAGCTGAGGTAATTTACTCTCAGAAGGAACTGCGACAGGAAAATTTATCTGAACGAATTAAAGAGATGATTCAAATAAACCTCTTACATTGTTTCCCAGAATACTTCAAATTACTTTGCCTGATTGCAACCTATCCAATTACTAGTGCATCTGTGGTACCTGCTTTTTCAGCTCGAAAACGTACGAAAAACTACTTGCGGAACACCATTGGACAAGAACGCTTGAGTGCGCTAACACTCATCAGCATTGAAAGTGAAAAACTTCAGGAATTGAAAAAACACGCCATTTTCTACGATAAAGTTATCGATGAATTTGCATCTATGAAGCAGAGACGAATAGAATTTTTGTACAAATAAATAAGCATTACAATGCCATGCTAAACTCATTCTGTGTTGTCATTTTCAAAATAGGCTGCAACAGCTGTCTTCGACTGCTTTGCTACAATCTGCAACAGCCAATTCCCATCTCAGCTGACAGAAGCGAAAGAACTTTCAAATACTAGTCCATCACTATAATTACTCTATGTTGATGTTGAAGGGAAACAAGGAGTATTTCCTTCCCTGTACGTAATGCTGTGTCTCTGCATTCCTCTATGCTCATGTTAAAGCCTTGTATTCATTCCCATTGCATTGTTTTCATTGTTTTGTATTCTCACTCTCACTCCATTGTATTCTATGCCTTTGTTTGTCTGGACTAATTGTGAGCGATCACAACTGCGTTCACCATTGTTTATGCCAATATATAAACCGCCGTCTTTCAATCAGAAAGCACGGTCTGGGATTTACTACAAAGAACTTGTTCTTTGGTCTTTGCATGATCTAGCTGATCATAGTTGGAAACCCTTACAGTGGCGTCGCGCAGAGCGATTAGCAGCTTTGGGTTGTTGGACGTCGTGTGTAATAAGTGCCTAACACAAGTGGCACCGGTGGCCCTGTGCACTTTGTGTACACGTTGGACTTTGTGAGTACCAGACATACGTGGTACGTGTTGGTGACGCCAGACATACGTGGTGTCGAAGGAAGGGCTAAAACACATTCACCCCTCTGCCGACGCGCAGCTCGCCTGAGAGCCGTCGGTCTTCCAAAACAGCCAGCTTCACTGACGCACAGCTCGCCTGAGAGCCGTCAGTTCTTCACAAATCCAATCCTTCACAAGATAAAGCTTCTCTCTGTCTGTTTATTCCATTTCTACTCTCCTAAATCTGCCTTCTCATAGGAACCTAGGGACCTAAGTTTCAGCATGGAGAACGCCAACGCTCTGGAGAAGATAGACGTCGCAGATCCAAAAGGAGTCGAGAACTGGCACGAGCGGTTCCACCAGTACGTGCTCACCAACGACAAGATCGACCCTAAGAATGAGACGGCCTTCTACATCACCATGATTGGCAAGGACGCCTACGACCTGTTGAAGGACCTAGCCCTCCCAGACGCCCCTGGGTCGAAGACTGTCACGGAGCTACAGACACTTCTCCTCAACTTCCTGAGGCCGGTGCAGTTCGAAGCGACAGAACGAGCGGTGTTCCACAACATCATCCGACGCCCAGACCAGCAGCTACGACAGTTCCTTCTTCAACTACAGCGTCAAGCTGCGAGGTGCAACTTCGGTACTGAGCTCAACATTCAACTTCGGGACCGTATCGTCGCCGGAGTCAATGACCAGGAGATCCAGAAGCGCCTACTACGAGAGCCATCGTTGACCTACACCAGAGCGAAGAGCATCCTGGAGGACTGGGATGATGTTAACAATGCGCTTTCAAGCCAGCTCACCCAAGTCCACTTCACCAAGCCGAACCAACGGGCCGCAATGGGCCCTCAGCGGAACCAACTACGTTCAAGGTCACAGAAGAAACAGTTCCAATACTGTCACTCTCATCCACCACCTGCACCTTCAAGGACCTTCAATCCAAGACAAAGGACCTTCAATCCAAGCCACCACCACAACCCTTCTGCGCAGCGACCTACCCACCATGTAAGCACTCCGAAGCCAGGCAAAGGTGCTTCAATCACCCCTTGCGACTCCTGCGGTGGTCCTCATCCACGACGAACTTGCCGCTTCCTCAAAGCGGTGTGCAACAAGTGCCAGCGAACGGGGCACATTGCCAGAGTCTGCCGGAGCTCCAGACAACAGCATCAAGCCAACGTTGCACGACTTCATACTGAAGCCTACCCGGAGGAATCGACTGACGAGGTCGGAATCGACTACTGCTCCTTAATGGCTTCAACTACTACAGGATCCACCTCTGCTGATCCTGAATCGTTCGCGACCAACTCGCCCATGGTTAAGGAGTCCCACCTCTACCACCGAGTCACGTTCACACCGACAGGTAAACGTGCGGACTTCATCATCGACACTGGCAGTCCGGTATCCTTCATGCCTCGGGATCAATTTCAACGGCTGTGTAAATCTTCAACTCTACTGTCCACCAACGACGGCATCCAGGGTATGACCGGTTCACACATGATCACTGAAGGCGAGTGTAAAGTACCCATTTGTGCCAGCAACGGAACTTCTGCTACGGTCCGGTTCTTAGTGAACAACTCCGGCCCTTCAGTACTTGGACGGTTCGACTGCAAGCGACTGAAGATCGTGGAAGAAGTAACGGACCCCGACGTACCCGGTTCCACCACTGTTCGAATCAATGTTGCCAACGTCGTTCAGCCACAACTTCCTGCTGCTATCTCTTGACTGATCCATCAGTCTGCAAACAACCAAGGTGGAATCAAGGTGGACCCAGTCTCCCTCGACGTTACGTGCGATCCCATCTTCCGGAAAGCCCGACCAGTTCCCTTTGGACTTCAAAGCGCTGTCAAACAAAACATCGACGAACTTGTCAGCAAAGGCATCCTGCTACCGGTCAGTTCAAGCTCCTGGGCTACACCAATCGTCACTCCTCTAAAGAGTGATGGTCGACCTAGGATTTGCGGCGACTTCCGAGTCACGGTCAATCCCCACCTTAAGCAAACAGCCAATACCACCAGGCAAGTGGAGGACATGTTCAATGGATTGACAGGATCAATGGTCTTCTCTAAGGTGGACTTAACCAATGCCTTCCTGCAAGTTCCACTCGACGAGGCTTCCAAAGAACTGACGACGGTGCACACCATTTGGGGACTCTACCAGTATCAATTCCTACCGTTCGGGCTCACCATCTCCCCCGGAATCTTCCAAAAGGTGATAGACGACATCATCAGAGGCTTGCCAGGAGTCAGGTCATACCAGGATGACATCATCGTCTATGCCAACAACCAGCAGCAGCATGACGAGAGACTGCACAAACTGCTGCACGTTCTCAATGAACACAATGTACAGATAAACAGCAAGAAATCGGTGTTCAGCGTGCCAAGTCTCACCTACCTGGGGTATAGCATTGACGGGTACCGGTCATCCCACCAGTCTGCAGAGAAGCCTTCCTAGAACATCTGCACGCCGGACATCTAGGACGAGATAAGATGAAGAGCCTCGCTCGTCTCCTATGCTGGTGGCCCACCATCAACCAGGACGTAATGACGTACGCCAAGCATTGTGGCCGATGTCAACACGTCAAACCAAGAACGCACCCGAACTGGAACCCATGGCCCGTGAACTACAAGCCCATGCAAAGAGTCCACATGGATTTCTACGGTCATTTCCTCGGAAGATACTATGCCCTAGTTGTGGAAGACGCCTTTTCCAAGTATCCGGAGGTTTTCGTCACGACCACAGCTACCGCAGACTTCACTGTTTGGGCGCTCCGTCGTTTTTTCGCGAGGGAGGGAGTTCCTAACATCATTGTGAGTGACGAACGGTCTGGCGGAGAATTTCGTTAAAAGTCTGAAAGTAGCGGTTAAAGCGCAAAGTCCAGAAAGCCTCACCCAGCTGTGGCAAGCCATCGACAGTTTCCTTCTACAGTACAGGAACGCCGTCCATGCGTCTACAGGGAAGACACCCTCTTACTTGCTGCACGGACGTGATCTCCGAAACACTGCAAACGTAGACACAACTGACGTGGTCTTCTATAGAGGAAACGAAAACAGGCCTTGTAGAGGAATACTGTTGAACAAAGTTGGAAACCGCATGTTTCAAGTGATTGATCCAGCCGACGGAACCTTGCACAGACGCCATATTGACCAAGTCAATGTAAACGCTCCTCCAGTTTCAACTGCAACAACTCCTGAACCTCAAGTTTCAACTCCTCCCACTTCCACTCCTATTCCGACTCCAGTTCCGCCTCCTGTTGTGCCTCCAATCGTATCTGAAGATGCGCCTTCTGCTTTGCTTCCTGCTGTGCTTCCAACTGCTCAACCGACAGTTTCGTTCCCAGCTGTTAGTCCGACCCGAAGTTCCTATTTACACTCACCGCCTCCTTCTACCTCTTCTTTTCTTGCACCGAATGCACAGGGTTCTACACCCCAGCACACACAAACCCGTCGGAGCCACTGTACTCGGACCAGACCGGCCTGGTTGAGGGATTCCTCAACTTAACGGGGAGGAATCTGCAACAGCTGTCTTCGACTGCTTTGCTACAATCTGCAACAGCCAATTCCCATCTCAGCTGACAGAAGCGAAAGAACTTTCAAATACTAGTCCATCACTATAATTACTCTATGTTGATGTTGAAGGGAAACAAGGAGTATTTCCTTCCCTGTACGTAATGCTGTGTCTCTGCATTCCTCTATGCTCATGTTAAAGCCTTGTATTCATTCCCATTGCATTGTTTTCATTGTTTTGTATTCTCACTCTCACTCCATTGTATTCTATGCCTTTGTTTGTCTGGACTAATTGTGAGCGATCACAACTGCGTTCACCATTGTTTATGCCAATATATAAACCGCCGTCTTTCAATCAGAAAGCACGGTCTGGGATTTACTACAAAGAACTTGTTCTTTGGTCTTTGCATGATCTAGCTGATCATAGTTGGAAACCCTTACATAGGCCCTATTTTACATTATAATTTACCAGGCCTATATTGTATGACTTATTTTGGCGAGCACATACCTTTAATTTTGGGAATTAATTGATTTTAAAATATCCATTTGTGAAGTGTGTAAAACTACAGGGTGCCCAGCAAAAAACCAGTAATTTCCAAAATATATTTTTTCATCATGTAAGAAAATAAAGATGACACTAACCGCTACTACAAGTGTTCAAAATGGCCTCCGTGAGCTAACACACAGCGCTTCAAGCGGGATATCCATGCTGACGTCGCTGATCTAATCATCTCTATGGAGATATCATTCCATGCATTGGTCAAAACATCCTTCAGTGTCTCTATAGATGTTATTTCGGATCGCACTGACTGCAGACGAGAAAGGAGCAGTGACCAAACGCAAAAATCCATGACATTCAGATCTGGACTCTTAGATGGCCAATCTGAAGGAACGATGAGGTCCGGAGTATTCCGTCTGAGCCAAGCAATCGTTTCGTTGACAGTATGTGCTTTTGCACCGTCTTGCTGCCAAGTCCACTGGTCGCCCATCACACGATTAATGTCGGAAAGCATCAACGGGCACATTTCCTCTCTATACACCGTTTGGTTGACGGTTTTCTTCTTCCGTCGGGAGGGTGGCAGATGTCCTTGATCAGGCGCCCATCCTTCGATAAATCTCAGTTCTGTTTTACCATGCCATGATACCGCACCATAGCACATGATGGACGGCTGCTGGCGATC
The DNA here is from genome assembly GCA_907163375.1 of Prostheceraeus crozeri. NCBI lineage: Eukaryota > Metazoa > Platyhelminthes > Polycladida > Euryleptidae > Prostheceraeus > Prostheceraeus crozeri. Next base: position 88,462 of record CAJQUW010016631.1, read on the forward strand.
AATTTCGACCAAGAGGTCATTTTCTTCGATGTCCGTCTTCACACTAACTTGTCTGTAGATGCGCTCGTTTTGTCTGTTGATTGGAGCTCGGAGCATAAAAGATGATTCATCTGAGAACCAGACATTCTTCCATCCATCACCTTCTTCGAAACGGTCGATCATTGCCATGGCTTTGGCTTCTCTTTCCTCCTTGTGATGATCAGTTAGGCCATGGCACTTGATTCGTCGGTAGCACTTCAGACCTGACTCCTTCAGAATACTGAAGACACTGTATTTGGAGATATTCAACTGAGCAGCAATCTGTCGTTGACTGTGATGGCGAGTCGTTGCACCGATTGTTTTAGCGGAGTGTCAAACTTTCTCGATGTTCCAGAGCCACGTCTTCTCACGATCGCCTCCTCCTCACCATCATCCCTCAGTCGCGAAGCCACTAACGAAAATTGATTTCGTGAAATTTCAGAAAAGAAATTAGGAAGAACTTAAGCACATCGTCCAAGTCCCCATGTAGGATGTTCACTTTTGAAGATAACGATTACTTGACGTTGCAAGTCAGTCAGTTGCGGCATGATGGCTTGAAATGATAACGTGTTGAACTAAACGCATAACTTAAATCTGGGCGATCAATTCAATAAGTTATAGTTTGATTCGAGAAAGAGAATCACAAAGATTACCATAGATATCTGATCAATTCATGTGAAGCGACGAGTAAGTCTTTGATCATCGAGTGACTTTCATCATCACCTGAAAACGAAATTACTGGTTTTTTGCTGGGCACCCTGTACTTCTGGCTTTTGCTTCATCGTTAAAATCTAATTTCTAATTTTTCATTTTTTGCCTCCTCATAGAAAATACCCACGAGCCGCCACTGGAACCATCTTAATTAAGCGGGAATTAAACTGATTATCAAGGGAATTTCATGATCCGTATTATAATGGAAGTCTTCATGAAAAAGTCACGATATATTGTTCGTGCTTTGTTGGCTGAAATTTCAAGTTTTTAATTCAATTTTCACCGGCATGATTTTACGATTCACTAAATTCATGTTTCATTTGTTGAATCTGAATAGTGATGTGGGCCCATTTACATCTTTCAAAGTTAATTGGAATTATTGTCTTTGATTATGCGATTCTGCTCTGCCAGTGGCAGGTTGCCTGTGATATGATGACGCTTAAGAAAATACTCTTGAGATTGAGCATGAAAGTAATAGGAACCCATCGAATTTAACAAACATTTAATCTCCAAGGCTGTCATGACACTGATGATCTGTAAAATACCATCATTCTTTCTGCCATAGAGTAAATATGTTTAGGTAGAGTGGTAACTCCGCATTTATTAAATCCCCAATGTGTATACACTTTCGATGTTATTAAATGAACTCAAAGGAATCTGTATCAGTCGGAATTGTTTCTAAATATTAGCTATGCGCATTGATGCAGTTTTGTAGAAATTACAACGGAATTGACTGATAATGACAGCATAAAACAGAAGGAAATGATATTGTTTAAAAGATAGTGCGTGTCTGACAGTCTTGGAGAGGTAATGCTTGTTCAATTGGCAACTCGATGACCTGCGCTATTCTATTGCTTTCCTGCTGAACTTCAAGAGAATCTTCTTAAGCGTGATCAGGTAACAGCTGCCACTGGAATGGAAAAATCACAGATTCAAAGACAATGATTTCAATTAACTTTGAAAGATGTAAATAGGTCCACATCACTAATCAGATTCAAGAAATGAAACGTGAATTAATTGAATCATAAAATCAAGCCGGTGAAAATTGAATTAAAGACTTATATTTCAGCCAAGAAAGCACGGATAATATCGTGACTTTTTCATGAAGACTTCCATTATAATACGTAGGATGAAATTCCTTTGATAATCAGCATTATTTCCGCTTAGTTGGGATGATTATTAGCAAATATTCATTCCTTCTGATATCCAACTTGCTTTATACAACGGGAGTCATCTCGGTATTTAAATTGGCAAAATTTTGACTTTTTAAAAGGTGCTCAAATAATTTTTTGGCCAGCAGGAACGCAATCTCCGCAAAAAATGAATCTCTTCATAAAAAAATTTTCACTGTATACACATACTTTTTTTTGAATCGACACTATATATCCCTGCTCTATGCTTTCTGCATTACTTTTCATGATCACTTAATTCCGTTGTGATTTCTGCAAAACAGCAAAAATTTGCATGTTTCACATTTGGTGATAATACTACCTCTATCTCCCTTGAGTTCATTTAATAAAATCTAAAGTATATACAAATTGGGGATTTAATAAATGCGGAGTTGCCCAAAGATTGGAGTTGCCACTCTACGTAACATCCTTACTCTATGCTCTAGTATTCCCTTAAGCGTGAACACATTACAGGCAACCTGTCACTGGCACAGCAAAATCACATAATCAAAGACAATGACCTTATTTAACTTTGAAAGATGTATATATAGGTCCACATCACTATTCAGATTCAATAAATGAAATATGAATTAATTGAATTATAAAATCATGCCGATGAAAATCGAATCAAAAAATTGAAATTTCAGCCAAGAAATCACGAATAATATCGCGACTTCTTAGTGATGCAAATGGAAAATTTTGAAATTTGTTTTCGGTGATTGACGTTTTTGCCTTTGTTTTGGAGACTTGTTGCAGTCGTTTGAAAAGACTATGTAACATTCAAAGTCTGAAAACTTCTCTATCATCCCTGCATGTTAACTTTTGGAACCAACTGCACCCTCCATGTCGTATTTCAGATCTTTCCAACTGAATATCAGATATTAAATGGATTTCCGATTTCTCTAATTGAATTTCAGATATTTTTCAGAAACTCAACTTTGAAAGGATCTTAGATTCAACTGGAGAATCTCCAATTCATCTGGAAAAGTCTGAAATTCACAGATCTGAAATCGATTTGGAACTATCTGAACCATCTGAGCTAGAAATGGAGGATGTGTAGTTTGTCCTCTACGAAGATATCGGACATTACCCCAGAAGTTAGAAGCTATCATATAGATTTTCTTATACTCATCACAGATATCTTTAGTTTCCAAATATCTCGCGAGTTTACAGTCTTATCTTCCAATATATCGTCGCTCATGCATAATGCTGTGTTGGACTGTATGCCTGTGCTTCACATGTTCATCAACACATGGAGAATTTTTATCATTGCAATCAAGGCTGCATGATAGAGCTTAACTTTTAAGCCATAAACAAGCTCCCAAATAAAGTGCATTCTTTTTGCTCCAGATCCTTCACAATGCATGAAATTATACCCCTATCGTAAAGGAAAAAAATTCACGTTGTCCCAAAAGATGTCTGTGTTATAATATTAAAAATGCCAACAAATTGCCACAAGCCACTGGTGGCAAAGGAATGCTAAAAAATCCGCGGACGGGATTCGTATTGCCACGATTGTTTTAATCGAAATGATATGATGAAATCAAGAGTTTTGGAACAATTCTATTGATGTGTCTATATGCATGCTTCGTCGGCTGTGATAGAAAACGTAAAAATTATGTCACAAAAATTGAAATTTTTTCATTTTTCAAAATCGGTTTAATCAAAATGATGATCAAGATCACCACTTTTAGACCCATGCTATTGGTGTGTAGCTGCCTCGTCTGTAGAAGCGGTCAAAGCAGAGGGCACAAAAAATTAGAACTTTCAAAATTTTCCAAAATTTTCCAATATTTTCCGATTTTTTCCAAAATTTTCCGGAAAATTTTCATCACTACGACTTCTTCATGAAGACTTTCACTATAATACAATTCATCAAATTCCCTTGATAATCAGCTTGATTTTCACTTAGTTAGGATGCTCTTCAACAAATATTCATTCCTTTTGATATCCAACTTGTTTCATACTACTTATATAGGAGAGTCATCTCGGTATAGTATATAGATTGGCAAATTTTGATTTTTTTCAAAAATGATCAATTAATTTTTTGGACAACGGGAACGTAATCTCCGCAAAAAATTGAATCTCCTGATATAAAAATTTTCACGGTATACAGATACTTTTTTGAGTCGACACTCTACCTATATATCCCTACTCTATCTCTCCCACTGATTTTTAATGACGAACTACTTCGATCAACTTTTTTAAAGACAGACAACCAAAAAAGGACACAGGATGTAGATTTGCTCTAGCAGATGATTAAACAAAAATAGCATTTTATACAAGATTTCTACATCAATTTTAGCAACATGTCTTCCGACAGGTCGCACGTGAAACTTCAGCACGCTTTATAGTGGTTATGATAAGAAATTCGGTGGCATTTAATCCTGGGCACCATAACTGCGGTGCTGGGTCAGAATAAACAGAACAACAAGAAAAATAGAAAGGAATGAATCTGATCAACATATTCTCTCGCATGGTATCGTCAGCTTTTAGACTTTCCTTTTACTGATAAGATCTGTTTTCATTTTCAAGAGCAAATAATGTTATAATTCTCAGATATCTGAATGATAGTTTCGATTTTACCTCGTGTTGGGCAAGATAACTTCTAGACTTGTTTAACTGATCAAATCTGAATCCTTTCGCCGTTGTTCGTTATTGGGATTTATCTAGTCGATTCGCGCTAGAAAATTATTGTAATTATTCATGTGGTTTTGTCATGATCAACCATGTGCTTGGGATTGTCATGGAAAAATTAACTTCATCTCTATAATAAACAACAATTATAGATTATTGTTCGTAAATTATGTGTAATTCCTCCACTTTTCAGTCACTTCTCTACTTCTGAATTGGACCAAGTTTGCATGCACACTATGGTCAGTCGATAGATGTTATGTAATCAAATAGAAGTCAAATGTAAACAAAATGATTGGCATTAAGCAGTGTCATCTATCGTCATATAGGCCCATACAATATGCTCTGTCCACCTGCATCAATGACGATTTATGCTGAATTTACCATTCATTTTTTGCGGCGCTCAAGTTGCTGTTGATATTTTGACAAAGTTGCATATTCAATATGTATTGTTGAATTGACCCACGCCGTTTGGAGGTTCCATGGAATATCCTATTTAGCTGTGTGTTTTTCGAAGAAAGCTGTCAAAGTATTCTTCTATTCTGCGCGTCTTCGTATTTTTCAAGTTCTTCAAAATGAACCTACACTCCCAAACGATGAATGCATGACTGAAATTGTAAATTGTCGATGTGTCTATAGCAGCTAATGACCCTTGGCTGTCTTCAATATTTTTTGTCATGTGCATCTGACTGCTCTTGGTACATTCCGGAAGCCCTTTTGCGTTGGCAATCATTTCCTTCTGATCGTGAATAGACAAATGAGCTATGATTCCCTGTGTAGTCAACTGAAAAGCCTACGTGCTCAATGTTGGTTAGCTGCTTGTAGGCGGGCTAGGCTGGTTATGAGATCTTGGCACTGCGTTCGGTAGTCTGAAATTACGGAATTTCAATGTACTGGTACCGTACCTGTCTCTTTCCATCAAAGTAATATGCCTATATATTTGTTTCACTTTATGTCGATGAATCAATTAGATTTTCAAAGAAGTATTTAAGTTCCGTTTTTGTAGTGTTTATGTGTGGCATTTGTATGTGTGTCGTATTTTTGAATATACAGGTGAGAAACTCTTAGGCATGCTTGGATAGGAATCAGGATATCACTTCAGTAATACATATGAACTGCAATGCACAATTTCTTATCTTTCAATCGTATCTCGCAGATTCATCTAAACATCGGACATGAGTAAAGACAACTACATTAGGGACGCACTGAAATTGACTCAAATCTCTCAAGTTCCTTTAATTTAAGGATTTTGCCGTGCAGTCTGCGTCGTATAATACAACCGACGTACCTTAACGTGTCGCAGAAAGCGACTACAATTGGTGCTGGCACAGCTATAGAGTGATCTTTGATCAGTGTCTGGATCTCTTAAATGTGTTGCGAGCACTGCTGTATTGATGATGGATATGAGGTAGTTACATCCTGTTGCAATGACGAGGGACATTTTTCAGATATGCCTCAAGTTAGTGGTTTTCATAGACCCTTCCGTTTGCCAAATCTGCTAGTAGGCTACATTCATAAACTGCACATTCAGTAGGTGGCTCTTAAAAATTGATGTTTTCAACAGCTTGAGAAGTTTCAGCGCCAATATCAGCAATTATTCATCAAAGTCCTCTGCCAGACGGAGTTAGACTTTGAAGTCTAGAAGTCTTATTTTGACCGAAAGTCATGTTCATGATTCTCTTTGATGTATTCGAACTTTCTGGGATCTACACCGAATCACATATTCTGTAGTATGATTCTGTAATTCACTGTAATAAATTCGTTGCTTAGCGAAATTTCTCCTACTTTGGATCTAGCATTTGTCTGGCCGTCTGTTAAACAGATAGCCAATCCTAATTTTTCTTTATCTGGACTACCTAGTTTCAAATCTAGCTAAGTTAGTAAACTGAAGACTTCAGAACTTTTCTTCGTATTCAACTATGAAATCGATGGAAGTATGTACGATTTCGATGTAATCAGAACCATAGATTTTCAGTTGACATCCTCCTTCCTACGATAATTGAATTGATAATTGTTGCAACGTTCTTGAACGAAACTCCAACATTTCAAAAGAAGGCAATTTCATTTTTCTCTTGCATGGCACAGGGAGTTGAATAGTCCCGTGGATCTGCGGATTTCCGCGGTGAAATGGTCATTCTCGTATTTCGTGCAAATATGGAATAAAAAATGTCGGCCTATGGGTGCGCGAAAATTGTTCGGTGTCAACTTTTTTCCGTTTTACAAGTATATATTCGTAATGCATATAGTGTATAGCTTTCGTCATGTGAGTCTGAATAAGTTGTGTCTCACTCTTCACTCTCTAAAGAGGTTGTCAATATCAATGTACGCGTCACTGATTCGTATGTCTTCTGATAATCTTTTTATAAGAGGAAAGTTTTACACTATTTTCTGACTTTTCCTGACTGGATTTTTGCGACTGCAAGTTGTTTTAGGCAACTTCCAAATGTTTCAACAGCAAAATTATGAAAAATGTCAAATTATGTGAAAAAGAAAAATCCGAACCCAAATTGGAAACTACATGTACATTGTGCATGTTGATGAACAAGACAAACTGCTTCTCTTTTACATGCATCTGAAATGTTTTCACTGATGCACATGTATAGAAACTTCCACATTATTGTTAACTGTAAGCGAATGTGCTTTTAAAGTTTAGAAATTGAAAATTGCATTTGAATTTTTTTAATTTTTTTCTATTGAGGAACTCGCACTTAAGGAAATTGCTTAGCCAAAATTAGATCATAAAATATCGATGGATATAAGTAGAATGAAAAAGTGGGTATTTGGGATTTCCGCGGTTTTGAAGCCAAGCATTCTACTCCCTGATTGCTGTTGCACGCTCGCTTTTCATGATAGCCAGTTGCATCGTTGTACTTCACGTAGAACGTGCACTAGGGATGCACCGGCCGGAATATTTGCATGTCTATAATCCTGCAGGAGCCGGTCAGATTTTTAGTGTGAAAAGTGATTATATGAAGGCATTTTTGGCGACACCATTCTTTTCTAGTGAGCATAGTTATGTTATTAGAAGTAAGATTGACCCATTATAGATTTACGATTTGATTCAAAAAGTCATGGGACCACTCGTAGCGGTATACACACTGTAAAATTATAAAAGATGTGAGATCAAATTTTTCTTCATCTTATGACCACACCTCGAGACTTCTACCTCATACAATTCATTCCTTATTAATTAACATGGACAAGTTGATCGTTAATCAATTATTATTTGTTCCCATGTTGGAACATGAAAATTGACATAAATAACATAAATAACGGCCTCCCAGCGTCACAAAAAGTCATAAAATTCCTGATTTTCAAAAAGGTAAAAATATTTTTAAAAACTGATCTTTAAAAAGTAATAAAATATAGCACCTGTCATAGAAAGTCATAAAATTTTAGTAATTTTTCGACCATTTCGATTTAAACTTTGCTTTTCTGCATGTTTTTTACAGAATCAAATTATAGGTTATTATCTATTTTATTGTGAAAACACATTTTGAAATATTTTCATTATTGAAAGCAAGAGCAGACCACCAAGACATTCACTTTTTTCGCTTCTATTCCCATTTTCAAAAATATGCCTGAATTTTCGCTTTTATCGAGTGGCATTCGGTTTTTTTCGATTTTTTGGTAGAGCAGGAAAAAAGTGTTTCGTAGTACAGGTCTTTTTTACATGTTGACAACGCAACGTGATTTTTTATCATTTTGCCCTTTACTTAAGTCATGCGATCATTCATGTGTTGACAATTGAATGCATATCTTGACGATCGCATAATCTTATGTAATAACTATATTGTATAGGGGAATTGGAGAATGTACCCTTATTAGCAAGAAAGTCATGTTGTAGCAATTCTTGAAGTCAAAGCCTTATCGTACTGCGTTCCGGTGAATGCACAATTTTTTACAGTGGCTTTGAGGCCATGGTGCTATGGCTTTTACACGAGTCTGAATTGATGCATGTTGAAAGTACATGCGGGCTACATGGTACAAATAAATGTTATCGAATTTATCAGTCAAGGAATTCGAGACATCAATCCATGCTGGCTTGCCAGAGACACACCGGATGCCTGCTATCGAGTTTTCTTAAAAGATTGATGTTGAATTAGTAAAAGAAGTGGATCAGTTTATGCGAATGAGTGAGATGCATTGCATAATGTTGGTAAATAGGCGTAAGAAATTGAGATGATAACATACACAATGGAATATTGTCTTTTGAATTTTACCAGGTATTATACTAGGCTATTTATTTATGTCACTTTCACTGTGATTTTCGTGAAGTGCGTGTAACTGGGCAAAAAGTTGATGTGTATAGTAATCATATGCATCTACTGATAAAGACATTAATATGATACTGATGTGATCGGATGTGTGTAGCCTGTTTTCTTATAACCACCTGAAGCTTTCTGAGTTATAGATTGAAGAATAGATGTACCAGTAGGTCTAATGCACTACTTTGTAAGTAATTTGACTACTTTTTGCATTACTGCAGTCATACTGATTACGTCATACTTCACCCGCTATATAGCCTACATGTATTTTCATAGCTTGTGTGTGCTGAGCTATGTGGTATTGACCATCTAATAAAATATCAATTTTGCTTCAATAATATAGCTTATTCATGAGCATCATCTTCCTTTACAAAAGTGCATCCTAGTAACATGGTTCCTACGCTTCTTAAATCTCCTTAATTTTAATTTCCTCCTTAAATGTCCTTAATTTTTTGAAAATCTTCTTAAATTTCTGGACTTTAGATTGATTCCGTGACGGTGCGTAGTAGGTGATGAATCAATAACATAGTAAACTGTACCGTCTCTCACTCTCAGTGTCGATTTTTTGCGCAAATCTTCGGAAAATCCTATTTTCATATTCCTATTATATTTATTAAGACCTATTTCAATAATACTTCTGCTTGAAAACGTTTTCATTCTATCTCTTTTACTGGATAATGAAATGAATGAAATCAAACATGTCCGTGTAGCTATAGCTTACCATAGTACGCGTGTATTTTGAATTTGTAACAATTTTATTCCAGAATAACTTCAAATTCTTCGTGTTGATAAGTGGGGCAAACATCGTTTCATGTATAAAGCCAATAGCTGTGACTAGGAAAACCACGATTTTCAACTTCGAATCCAAATCATGTTTTATGGATTTTTTGATGTATTCAGAGGTAGTTTCTGATGAACAAATAGAAAAATCATAAGAGTGAAGGCAATCCAGCCTTGTTTCTTTCAGCTGACTTTACTTTATATTTTCTCTTGGATTGCGGAAATCAATATTCTTCATCAATTGTAATCATTTGTCTAATGATATTTTTTATGATATACATGTACATTTAACAAACAAAACTTGGCTTTATATTTTGTTCCTTGTTGATATGTTCTTGTTTCCATTGTTGCAAATTGCTTAATCAGGTCAGAAACTTTCAACAATTCAGTTCGGCAAATATTGATGAGCCTGCACCTGCCCTGTGTATTCGACAGCAAAGTGCAAAGGTAAAGAATTGTTGTCATTACGAAAATTCAAATTCACTGAGGATCATGATTGCTTTTGAGCGCTCTTCCAAATGTAAAGATTACACAGAAAGAAATATTTTTTGATTGATGACGCTAAGTTCCAAAACGAAACAATTTTTTTCCATGATCATTGGATATACATGGCTCAATGGAATTTCATATCACAATTTACAAAATGACTTCTCAAATGTGGGACTACTTTTGAGACGGCACACTTCGGATTTGGAATCGTCCTTCTTAGCAGAATGTGACTATCAGAGAGTCGAGAATTCACCTTTTCTATACTTCCCTAGGTGGAGGATCGAACCCTGGACCTTCTGTACATTATGTTATCGGTGCGGTCACTTAACCAACTGAGCCGTCATACCTCCTTAAATTAAGTGATTAATGTTCTTAAAATCTCCTTAAATCTCCTTTATTTTTGAATCAGAAAAAGCGTAGGAACCCTGTGGTAAGCAACTTTATTAGCATAATATTAGGCTTACGAGTTCTGAAGAATACTACAATGATTATCAGATGAAACCATATGTGTACATTCTATGACTGTGTAAAATAATTGCCATATTGATGGAAAACCTTAACAAGGATCCTTTATTCGTCATATGAACCATTTCGCATGACTTTAGCTGACAGACCCCTGTCTGATACATATACTTGAAAATATCGATATTCTTTTGGAATATTCAGATGAAAGAGATGTACAAAGTTTTAGGCTAATTTAGCAGTTGGAAGCATGATAGTTCGAGAAATTTCCTTAAACACATTAGAAATTATAAAATCCTCTTCATTCTGCTGAATTTTCTACCAGTATTTTTTTTGATTTTTTCAACACTATGTTTCAACAATTCTATGAAACAATCTTGGAATCTATATTATTTGTCTAAAATTGAAGCAATCTAAATTGATTGCTGGTTATATGTTTGATCATTAATAGAGTACAAAAGCCAGTTTTATATATAAATATGGTCAAGTGCATTTGCGAATCGTTTAACAAGATGCAAGGAAAATACCTCCTAAGAGGTGCTCCGACAAGTTATCATTTTTGTACCAGAAAGTAATATTCGCAATCTACACAGGTTCGTAATATTCGTGGTAGTGTATGGCTTGATGGCATATCATGATGTTTAACGCCATTCTACATTGCTTGATGTAAAAATTATCGGTTCGCTTTTTTTCGCTTTTTTTAAATTTGAATCGGCTGGGTGTTCTGCAAGAGTGCCCAAAGTCATATTGTAAAATAGAAACAACTGTCGATGATAATCAGTCAAACATGTACCAGGCAGACGCCCTTCGTCAGTGACAATGAATGATCCGTGTCAACGGCTATCTTTATCTATGATTATCCATTTATAATTACCTCTCCTGTGTGCGTGAACTTAAATTGCCGTAGTTATCATTTCTGACTTGATTCGTCACTATTTCCGAAGTACGCATGCCTGAAATACAAGTATGTATGTTTTAATGATTTTTATTATCAAGATCGGATTGGAAATGGTCATGACTTGATTTCCTGAAGTGGGAGAAGAACCACGTGCTCAGGATAAAAGACTTCGCAGTATATGTGCCTGCCCTCAAGTTCCGACGCCTGAAGTTCTGATGGTCTTTGTCACCAAAGTGAGGCGTCCGTGACCAAGACCAAAGTAACAGTTGGGATTTGAGGGAAGCAAATATGCTGTGAGTGGGAGTTATTTTATCCAAACTATGTTTTTTTCTCCCACTCAAGAAAATATGAAAATGAGGTGGCTGTATACTGGTGTGTTCATAGCAAGAGACGTTTTCGACCCTTATAATACCGACACATGAGGGAGTTCATTGAACGTGCCAGGTGTTAATCATCAAGTTAATGATCATTTTGTTATATTTTTAAAATTTTGATGCAACTACTAGTCAGAAAGTGTTGTTTTTTATATGATTTTTTTGACATGTTACCGATTGGATATAGAAGAATATAAATTTTGTTCCCTTAATTGTTAGTTTAGAGTGTCATAATATGATACGAGTCATGCAGATTATGACCCATGTGTATTTTTGCAGGAATGAGGTTAGATATGCGTTAAACGTCTGTGTATCATTCCGCATGGTCATGACCTTTTCTAAAATTGGTCATAAAATCATAAAGCTTTTGATCCTGAATCGCTGGGAGGCCTGTAACCGGTTAGTCAAGATACAGATTGCAGTTACAGGCGTAGATACAGACCGGTAGTTACAAATATAACAATTTTCGTCTTTATAACCAAAGTATCTTCACGAGAGGATACAGATATTAGGCAATCATTACTAGGTGTAATATTAGCACACTCTGGGATGGAATATGGTACATTAATAAATTTGTGCATGTGCTTAATGCAGTTCTTTATTATCGTTGTCAACCATTGGCACGCGATAGTCCAACCTTCTATTATACATTAACGTGACATTAACTTCTTTATGCAGTAAGCATGATATCTGGCTTAGTTTTCTTAGCACGGATTTGTATATTTCATGCAAAATAAAACGAAGAAATCTTGCATTTTTTCGCTACAGGAATTAAGCGCATAATTCATAATGCGATTCATCATAAATAAGTGATATTTCATTACGGTATTAAAAATAGGATTTTCACTTGGTTTACAGAGTAGTAACTAGTCAAACCTTTCACCAAATCAGCAGATGTCATCCTGACACTGACTCCTCCCGCACGCATACTAGCAGTAGTCAGCTCTTCAGACTTACCTAGGGTATCAATGTAGACCAGATAAGTGATGCTGTGATAGACATTAACGTACATTATGTTCTCCCACCAGTCATGCCTCATTTACAGCCTTTGCTTGCAAACTGTAGACCGGCAGGTTTTGTTTAGGACCCACCTCGATCAAAAATCCCATGGGTTTTCAAAAATAGGTAGATATTCCGCGGGTTTGGTGATGGAGATGGTCCTTCTCGTATTTCGTGCAAATATGGAATTAAACTTTTATTATGAACTTGAAAGATTATAGGGGAAGTAAATCGTTTCAATATGCCATATTAATTCTTCGCACGATTTCTTTTCCCTATCGAACGAACCAGGCAACGGCACGTTGAGGATTACAACGCATCAGAGCTCCTATAATCGATCCATTATAACCAAGGCCCAGATTTTTATGTTCTTAAAAAACCGAAATGTGTCGTATTTTATGTGACGAAGAAGATGATAATATGTGAAAAGTTTCAATCACTAACCCGTTATAAGCATGACAATATCTTAATTGTCCAAGTTTTGCGTGGCGCCCTCGACAGAACTAACAAATCAATTAATAAAACGAATTTATAGAAATATAAACAAAATTCAAAGTTTTGATGAACCGACTTACAGCAGTCATGGCATCCTGTCAATAGTATGCTATATCCACAACTCAACCAAGAAGAAATTTTAGCTGTTTCATACAAAGATTTCACAGCTTCAGATATTTTTTTCTATCATTTGGACTTTTGCGACTGCAAGTTGTTTTAGGCAACCTACAAAAATTCAACAGCAAAATATGCAAAATTCTGAAGAATTTCAAATTGTGTGAAAAAATAAAAATCCGAACCCAAATTAGAAACTACATGTACATTGTGCATGTTGATGAACAATACAAACTGCTTCTCTTCTACATGCATCTGAAATTTTTTTATTGATGTGCATGTATAGAAACTTCCACATTATTATTAACTGTCAGCGAATATGCTTTTAAAGTTTAGAAATTGATAATCGCATTTGAATTTTTTTAATTTTTTTCTATTGAGGAACTCGCACTTTAGAAAATTCCTTAGCCAAATTGCTGCAGTGAGAATTTTGATGCTGTACGCCACAGAAGAGCTCTCTGCAGGAGACCTCCACTGTAATCATAAGATTTTAGTCTAGGAAATCCTCATTTCTCCTACCTTATTATTAACTTAAAAAAACATGGACTTTGAATACAGGATCCTCGGGCTTACAGCAAGAACAGATATAGATGTCCCGCAGAATATATATATTTTTTTAAAGAAAAAGAAGACGAGGTCAATAAAAACATATATTGGAAAGCTTTCGACAAAAGTCGCTTTCAATCCAAAAGTAACAACAATTTTAAACCAAGCAAAAATGAAAGAAGGAATCTTATGTAAGTCATCATATCCAAAATTTAAACGCTGATACAAAACGCAGATATTATGTAAAAATAGTCCATATGTTAGGCGGTCACCTTGTTAACGGTGAATTGACGGAGGGTGTCCGAGCTTCTTGAGTTCCGATATTGGTTGTTTTTTCGAGCCCTGACCTTGCACTTTTATAATCGGAACCTTACTGGCACCGGCCGTTTCCATATGTTGCCTTGTCATGTCTATAGAATCGCTATGCCGCTTCTTTGACTCTCCATGAGAACTCTAAACACACAATGTTACCAAGTTTGATCATTTTCACTCAGGCTTTAATCCAGCTGGCGATGCGCTTTGAACTTCATGAACTCCGACCTTCAGTGGCTTAACAGTTGCTGATGCAATTCTTGATCTACCTAATTTAGTATTAACTTGTAGTGATCTATGTATTTTAGTTGACTACTTTTATTACGCCTATTGATAGTGGGATTATCGACTATATTACATTATTACATTACAACTATTAATTAGTATTATTACGAACCATGGCCTAGCGGTATTTACACACATCTCCATCCATTCACCGAACGGGGGTACATTATTCGCCGGAGTGTAATCCCTAATGTTTCTTGCCTAATGCGTGGAATTACAAAATTATATAATAAAATATCGACGAACTTAAGTAACACGAAAAAGTGGGTATTCGGGATTTCCGCTTGTTTTGAAGCCAAGCGTTCAACTCCCTGATTTTGAGGACAGAATTTTTGTTTATTTATCAAAATACTCCGTGTCAGTGGTGCGCGTTAGTCCCACACGCAACAATAAAACTGTGACTATTTGAATCGGTACCATATACAATCTAGTATAAAATTCATCTTACCGCTCTTATAATAGCATATGCAGCATAGAATTAGATCAGATGCTAGATCAAATTTACTTTTATCTTACCACTCCTTCCTCGGTATTCCTGGTCGCCGTCCAGAAGGAAGACCGAAGAAAACTTGATATGTATGTGTCAAAGAAATCTAGAATACCTAGATCTGAAAGTCAAGAATCGAATTGCATGGAAGAAAGTCATCGCAGCAACGTCCAACCATGGTGGAATCGGTAAGAAGCGACGAAAAATGAAAAAGTAAAGTAAAGTTATCTTATGAACACAGATTGATGTTTCTACCGAATGCAATTAATTTCTAACTGACTCCGTTGGGGAAAGTGATGATCAGTCATCAATTATTATTATCAGGCACCTGAAAGTTTACCTCAAATTCTAGTAAGCATCAGCATCTTGATTAAGAGTTTTCTCCGCACGGATTTCTGTGTAAACCATTAAATCAAATTTAATGTAAATTTGAAAGCTTAGTAAATGGAAGCGACATTTTAGTGTGGGCGTAAGATATCTCGAGCATCTGGTCTGCCATGTTAATTGATTATACCATCCATGGTCTGCCGCATGAACTGAAGTTGAACAATTTTACAATTTTCTGCAGCATGTGGATTTGATATTTTTTAACTACTCAGGGTGTGCTAAAAGGAGTAAAGCAAATTTCCATAAAAAGATAAGTTTTGCTTTTCAAATCCGGTGCACCCGTGCCATGCACTTGACAACCAACACCCCCTCCCCTTGATGAACACCAACGTCATTTCGAAATCTATGAATAGGTTCTATTATTAATTTTTCGTCCATAGGAAAATGTGTCTATCAAAGGATAAATGTTCACCGGTATAGGATATCTTCATAAAGTTGCCCTGTCATTGCAGATTATCATTATTAGTAAACTTTTTTGTTGCATCATTCCTTGATGTCTATCAAGCATTCATTCACTTTAGCCGATCATGGTTCTGACGCTTTTTTAGAATGATGGAGTATAGACAGTCAAAGGTTGCCAAAATGTTCATTGATTTTTTGAGAGTTTCCGCCCTATTTTTTATCAAAATTTTATGACATAAATTTCACATCATAAGACAAAATAGTGCACGAAACAAAGAGCAAAAAGTGACAGAGCGGATTAATCAGTAGTTTGGAAATAAGTCAATTGGTAGGTTAATTTACTAAAAGCGCTAATTGAAAAGTCCTAAGTGTTGGTCTGAAAAAGTCATTTAACTCCTAAAAGTGACTCCCGGATTTTTCGTAGACACCCTGGAAGGTGACATGCGTTACCATGTATCCAATGTCAGCAGTTGCAGTAGCATGACGCTTAATATATGACACTAGCGTTCTCCATGTCTAAGTCACGCAGCTGTGATGCGGCTGAGCTCAGTAAGATAGTATAGTGGTTGGTTAGAAGCATTTACAGGCACTTTAAATTTGCTCTCACAACGCGATCACCTGTACAGCATTGCGACAACCTTTTTTGAAATAAACTCGCTTTGCTTTGTCCAGTGGAAGCGCGATGGCTGCAAATTTTACCAGCTGCAGAGAATGCTGCGATTGCATGAGCTTCAATATTTTTAGGGAACAGATGAACAAGGTGCAAGCTTTACGGATATCAAGCAGAAGTTGTGTGTCCCAAAAGTGAATTTCTTCTTTCACTTTAAGAATTTTACAACCTCTCGAGCACATTGGGTTTTTGTTTCAATTATGGATGTCAAATCAATTTTTTTGTAATTCCTAATCAACATTTCACTAGCAAACGCTGCCTTCTGCATTTCATTCGTCCAGCTAAAATTCGTCGAAAGTGTGGAAATTGAAGATCATTGATGAGTCAGCTTGGCGGCCTCCATTTCAAATTGACATGGGTGAATGTGCGGGGAGAGTATTTGCCGACTTGAAACTGGACAATATGACGGAATATAGGAAATCTGTTAAGGATTTCTTCAGTTAGCACGGAGAAAATGAAGCAATTCTTGCCTTTAAAAAGCAAGATGACTCGCTCGTGTCAAATAATCTATCCTGGACGCTAGAAAGACTCAGGTTTTTGTGAAATAGGCTTAAGTCAGCGAAGCACTTGCCGAGAGCAATATCGATGGATGAATGGATATCTATGGGGAGGATATTGATATTGGGAGGAAATCGAGAAAGGCGGAAAACTGCCTCTCTTGATGGGAGTTGTGAAATCAGTTCTAGTTCTGTCCTACAGAGATGCGGAGGGTGAACGAATATTCAGCAATGACAACGATGTTGTAACGAAGAAAAACAATCGTTCGCCAAACACGGTCAAAGCGCTATTATTGACCAAGTCTTGATTTAATACAAAAGAATGGACTGTTTCCAATATACCGATAACATCCAGCTTGATCGAACTTTGCAACAATGCATGTGTTTCTCACCAACAAAGGATGGAAGAAGAAAATCTCTGTCAGAGGCCTCAAAGACTGAAAATAGAGAAAGAAATGCTAATTGAAAAGAAAGCCGACAAAAGGATATCAAATCTCGAGCTCCAGTTAGGGAAGAAAAAGATGCTGAAGATGTAGAAAAGATAATGGAGCAGACACGTTGATTGAAAGAGAAAACACTAAGGAGCCTGCTTTACTTCCGAGAACAAAAAATGTGACAGAGAAGAAGCAAAAGTAAACTGAGATCACACAAAGCATCCTGAAGCGGAAGTCTGCTGAGCTCACTCTGACTTCACACGAAAAGAAAGATTCAGTAGTGATTAAAATTTGTGTTTTTTCAGCAGAGCTGTGAAGG
Source organism: Prostheceraeus crozeri (assembly GCA_907163375.1). Classification (NCBI taxonomy): domain Eukaryota; kingdom Metazoa; phylum Platyhelminthes; order Polycladida; family Euryleptidae; genus Prostheceraeus; species Prostheceraeus crozeri. The sequence goes on from CAJQUW010016631.1 coordinate 106,212, forward strand.
CAGCCTTCTTAAAAGGTCGATAACGAAAAATTAAACAGGAACATCTAAATGCAGCTCAGTCTAATTTTTGTGCCGTGAAACTGAAGGTTTTAAGAAAAACACGCAATTTCACAAGTTGGAGACAAAGGCGACACCTTCGGCAATGGTTGTCTTCGCCTCCGCAACAGCTTCTGAGAGCATGTAATCGTGCTGAATTAAATAAATAAATAAATATTGTTTATACTTGGAAGCACATTAGTCACGGAGCCTTTTTTCCTTGTGGCCGAGTTGTCATTTGTCCCACTCTCATTATTTTTTTGTACTGAGTGTTTAGCAAGAATGCAGAGTATATCTATTTTAAAAGTCAGGTTTGACACGAACAAGGTTTGAACCAAGGTCTCCCGGACGCAGAGTGAACACTCTACCACAAGGCCACAGTGCCGGAATTACATGTGAGACTATTATCGAATAAACCACTTGCCGAATATACAATAATAACAATTCGTAAACTAAATGCTTTCATTGATTTAATAGTTAGACTATTAGCTGTAATTTAGCTTTAATAAATATACTAATGGAATTCGAGTGGTTCACAATTCATTATGGTTGTTAGGTTTTGATGTATTGAATCCGGTATTGATGCATCGATTCTTGCAAGTAACATGCAGGCCAACTTGTCAAGTTGTTTTTGCATGAAAATTTTATTGAAGTTATCCTTCGATGCATTGATTTTTTTTTCTTTAATGTGCATGTTAAGCCCCTGTTTTGATATGTTCACTGTGTGATTTGATGCAATATTATCTCATGAAACATTTTGTGACCATTATTAAGCCAATTTTCATACCAAAATATTACGCTGTGACGTTGCATTCATGCGCATGAGTTTGCATGTTTTCCATGCAATGATTTATTGTCCTTTTTGCGTTCAGGTGTCTTTTGTATGAAGTGGAGTAATCTACTAGAGAAACACGTTTCTTTTCGTTTTTACGTTAGTATTCATAACAAAAGGTTCGCCGCGAAAGAATATCTGCTGCGTGAATAATCTGGAAATCAGCTAGCATACTACTGGTATGCGTTAAGTAATAGACGGTTACTTAGCACGAACCATTCTGTACCAATCAATTTGTTAAATTACTTGATAAGGAAGATAAAGAAATGTGACGTGAATGAAAAATCTGACTGTGTGCTATAAAAACATGTAGAACACACGTGCACAACATATTAAGTAACATATACATACATTTCAGTTAACAAAGGAGGAAGTCTCTATGTAATGGTTTAACTCGCGTTTCGGATGATAGAAGGTTTGAGTATATTGGTGCAAAACGCGTCTCGCAATCGAAGATTGATCGAATGTTTATCAAAGTACTAGTAGGCCTCTAGAATCGTTTTTATTTTTAGTTAGGGGCCATTACAGTATCTTCCATGTTTTGAAAAGCGATGAGTTGATGTTCGACCTACGTTCTCGACAGTGCGAATACAAATTTCTCACTTTGCTGCCGATGTTGATGTTTTTACATTTTCAAATACAAAGCTGTACATTGCATATTTTTGGAAGCATATAGTATTTTGTAGGATAATTTTGGAAATGAACTATTTTGTTCAGTTAAGTCCTGTTTCAATGCAATGCGCAGAGTTTTGTTTTTCCCCTGGTGATGCATTCTGAATTTGATTATCTACCCTTTCAGAAGCGAATGGAAATTGAAATCATTATTGCATATTTTTGGATTTTTCGCATCTCCGAAGTTTCATATCTCGTTTTCTTGGGACATAGGTTTTTGAATCTTTGTTGTTTTCTTTAAATTTTATTCAATTTGTGAATCCGGCGTTTTTCTTAAATTCATTAATTACCTGAATAAAGGTGTAGATAAAAGCCGAAATTTAGCACAAATTAAGTCAGCTTAGGTTCTGTCATTTGCCTCCTTCCTAAGGAATTGTGTCTAATCGCCAGTTTCTCTAATAAGTAAGCTGATTCCACAGCGTTTGAATCACCTTTCTATATTAGATTAGATGTTGTTTTTAGTGATTAGTCAAGTCCACATGTAGATATTCCATAATTCACTTTTTGTATTTTGTTTTTGTATGTTGCTTCTTTTTATTTTTGAAGCTTTGAATCAAGTCATTGGGAGCATTGACAATTAGGAAGGGTGTTGGTGTAATTTCCACAGCTCAACCGTTTTCATCCATCCATGTCAAATGTCTTAGATTAAACGTATGTGCATCTGTCAATCAAAGATGAACATAACGCTCTCTTTCTGATTCAGACATTAGCGCATGTCAATGGTTAAATCGATCAAAGTTTGCTTTGAAGCATTGGTATTTGCAGTTCTACACAACTGTTTGTGCCAACATTGATCACTCGGAGATGTTTAAATAGGTTCAGTCTCGCCGTCTGACCATCTTTAGTGTGTCTTGTTTTGATAGTTAATCCCTCTGATAATGTGCAAATAAATGGTTTGGTGTGAATTCGCATTATGCTGATAATTTGTCTATTTTGCATCGCTACTGATGCAATCAGTCTCTAATTAAGTAAACGGACATTTTAGTTTCGACAAGAGGATCTACGAAGGAGTATTGATAATTGATCTTGATAGGCCAGTGTTATGTGATCGGTTGATTATGTGATCAACAATAATATGATATCAGATTTTTTATCTATATCAAAAATTGAAGAGGATGATGTATGAATTTGACTTATTTGTCGTCTATCGTATGATTTGTGTCAGTCACAAGATGTGCTCATAATAGGACTTCGTGATCATCTAAACTTTTGCATCAAGTGTTACAGATATCCATGGAAATAATTACGTCACTCAAGTCAACAGCATTTTCAGTTTCCGACTATTTCAAGAGAAAGCTTCATTACTTATTCTTGTTTTCTATTGATTTTTTGCTCATTGTGCTTTTCTTTAATTAGCATATTTAACATTTTTTCATTATTTGCTTTATGTTTAATTGATTTGATGTTTAGGAATTGCATACTTTTGCTGGCAGCATCTATGAAGCACCGCTTTATTTCTTTCAATTTGTCTTCCGCTACCATGCGATGGCTCTTATGTCTTTAATATCTTATTTGATGGTAGGCTTAGTAGCACCTCTGATTTCTATCAATTTATTTCGACAGACAATGTGTCCCCCATTTGAATATGTGAGATAAATTCTATGTTAAAATTCGTTTGCTGTTGTTCAGTGGCTCACATGATATCCAGTCATGTTGACCGAAAGTATGTTTTTAAGCTGTAATGGCAGTGTTTTGGAGTCCTTAAATTTTGAATAAGTGTCTTATGCTTTCAGTTGTGACTCACTACAGATAAATTCAAAGGTCTGGGTCACTGGTTCACAGGCTTACTATTGTGCGCTTTTCAGCAAGAATGCCAATATCATTTTCAGTAATTTAAGGCACCTTTGCACAGGGTTGGTCGGCAAAAAAACCCACCCGGGGTTTTATCGGGTTATATCCGGGCGGGTTTTTTATACCGGGTTTTTCGGGTTTAATCGGGTTTTTCGGGTTTAATCTAGTTATTTCGATTTTCTTGAAATTAAGAGGTAATCTCTTATTTTAAAATTATCATTTTATTGAAAAATCAAACTACATTGCACACATCAGTGTAATGTAAACCATGATTAAAATACAATATCATGAGAAAATATTGGTGAGTACTTAGTATAGGTTACTGTATTTTAGCCGTACCAAATATTCAGATAATTACAGGCTATCTAAATAAGGAATCATATGAAGTTATTCTCTCACCTACATTTACGAATAGTATACTTTACACAAGATTGGCTGTTATCTAAAATTTATAAGTTTTTCTATTATTGTATTATCAGAGAGAAAACACATGTGTAGAGGTCTATAAATTGAACTTTATATAAAAAATATGGTCAAAACGGGAAGATCTAATGAGTCATCTGAACATCGATCACCAAATATCTGTTTGTCATACCGGTATTCCAAAAGTAAGAAAATATAGGCCTAGACAAAAATATAGGCCCAACTGTTATCAGTGTTACTGATACTAAAGCTAAATAATACGCAGATCGTTTCGTCGAACTTTCATATCATAATTTCGATTCATTTTATTTATTTATTTTTTGATAACCTGAGGATGGTCGTTTGGTGTGGTCGAAAGACCTCGTCCTAATATGTGAAATCGAGGACGCACGCTCTTTCTTATGGTCCGAAGTGTCCGTCGCAGACTTGCAGCCTGCTGCGGTATCAGTAATGACGCGCGCGTACCACGCACGCGCCACCCCGAACTCCCCATCATTTCCGAGTGTCTTTTGTATGCTATAATAACATTAATGACCAGACTTGTGGGCAGTGGCTTTAAATCATTGTTTGCCAATATCGATCTTATCTTACGCACTTTCGACTGCACCAGCCACCCAAAGACATGCGACCAGCAGCGTCAACCAATATGCGTGTGCTCTCCCGAATTCCCCATCATCTCACGAATGCATCACTACAGTCCGCTGTTGACAAATCCAGGCTGGCTGATGTCCGGCGAGTCAGGGATGGACAATGGGCATCATATCAGCATAGGCGTTAAATTTCTTGCGCAATGAAAACATCGGACATTGACATATTATTCGGTTTTCCTTTTCAATATTTGGTGTTGTAGTAAGAAACATGTAGATTACGGAATTGTATACATTCCATACGATGATTTTTGAGAAGAGGCAGAGTCAATAAATCAGAAAAATGAATTGGCATTACTGTATTTTAATTAGAAGCATCGAAAAAATGACATAATATGGAAAAATCCATTTCACCCGATTTCGCCCGATTTCACCCGCCCGATTTCGCCCGCCGGGCGGGTGAAATCGGGTTTTTTTCTGACCGGGTGGGTTTTGACCAACCCTGCCTTTGCAGGTGAAGTCAATTTTGCCCCGAGCTTTTGGTATGTTTGAGGTGATAAAAAGCCAAGACGATCGAAATGCATCGTGAAACTATTCCAAGAAAGCGACCATTTACGAATAGAATTTTAATTGAAGCTAAGTCAGGTAAGAGTTATGTCTCTTCCGCAATACACAGATCTTTTTTTGCTGTGACCAATAAATGGATATGATAGCTTGATTTTCTAACATACGACAGCTGGTTAAGAAATACTATCCGAGCTCTCTGTCACTGTAATAATGAAGGCTTGGTAAGTTTGGAATATTGATTTTGATATATGTGATCTTTTCTTGCTGGAACTATCGCTTACTGCTGTGAAGTGGCGAAGTCTTCCTCTACCGCGAATTCTCCAATTTATATAGAGCAGAAAACCTATAGACACAATGATTCATATCGATTCAGTGATAGAATTAGAAACATTTCATCGTACATAAGTCATCTGGTCTAATACTCGAGTTTCATTCTCATTAGAAGACTTGGGTTTGGATAAAAGTCTTGTTAAGTTTTTTTTAACATCTGAGTTCAATCCTTTCAAAGTTCGTATTCTCTCAGTTCCAGTTTCAAAGCATAATAATTAGTGATCGGTGTCGCTCTCTATATGAGGATATATTGACAAAAACGATGAAGTTAATTTGAAGTAAAACTGTACATGCATGTTGCAAACGAAGTAAGCGATGGACGAAATTGTACGTAAGGCAGCTCTAGTCAGCGACTCGTAGTGGTCGTATGAATATCATTGTTAATTCACTCTACTTTGAAAGATCAATGACGTTATCAGGAACTTCTGCATCGCTTTTACGCTTGGACTGATTCTAGCCGTTAGAGTCAGACATACGATCATGTACAATAAAATGGAAACCGAAAAGCCTCCAGAGTACACCTCTAAGCAAAGTGAAAAGTCGGATTTCCGCGGTTCCATGTCAATTAATTTGGTAGCATTATTTATTACTTCCCGCTTTGTAATGTTCCACCGTTCAAGACAACACAGCATTGCTGACCGGGAACATAGTAATCATATAACATGGCATTCAAGTAACATGCATGGTTGGAAACCGCTTATGAAATCCTAAGCAATGCAACTACAGCGCACTCTTGATACAATGATGGATGGTTTTGAATTCGTGTGCACGATCATTCGCTCAAAGCAATCTGCCATTGCATCACATTCCGACCGTGCCGCAGTTTTCATTGCTTGCGACGTCCTGTTCTGTAATACCCACCGTATAGTGCAATGTGGCATGCTGAGCGCGAAACTTAGTCTATGTAATCTTATTATATCATGGGGGCAATTCCACGCAAAGATCAACCTTGACATCCAAATTTCAAATTGTTCTAATGTGGGCATTCGATAGTCTGACATCAGGGACTCCTTAGGGAACTTATGTCTTACGGAATTGTTGATCAATTCTTTTTTCCTTAGTGACCGGCAGATGTCTATCGTTTTAAATGGCCAAAAGTCTTCCACCAAAGTTGCCAATGCAGGAGCTCCTCAAAGGTCAATTTTGGAACCCATTCTTTTTCTGATGTACATCAATGACCTCCCAAACTACTTAGTGAGTAAACTGGTGATGCATGCAGAGATACGATACTCTTCAATTCCAATGAGCGACTAGCAAAGAACACCGATCAACGTCAACGGTTATGCGACGTTCCTCGGTCTCCGAATGGGGCGCCAAATGGCTTGTTTCTCCATGTACTCACGACTTATAGGAGATGATTACCAACGTAACATTAAGATGTCGAACAATAGAAACGGAGAACAGGATCCCATCTCCTTCCTTGGATTAGCGGTTTTCAAAGACTTGTAATGGAAAGTGGACACCCAGTCCATCAGCAAGCAGGCAGCTCAACTCATTGGTACCCTCTATCGTGCCAGCAGCTATTTCCACCAAAGACTGTCTGCTATCTTTACAAGTCCACTGTTTGTCCTCTGATGAAGGTCTGCTGCCATATTTGGGACGCAGCCCCACAAGCACTATTTAACTTTCTTAGGAAGTTTTCTTATCAGTTTTAGACCACAGTTAGCCTTTACACCTATGATTCCCTTGATTCTTTCTGTCATCCATCCAGAAAATAAAATGATATACGGCTTATCCATAAATGCGTGGAGAAGAATGTTTCTAAAAATACCCCCTCCCCTTCCCAGTTAAGAATAACTGGACTAGAGAGTAGTTTCAGCTAGCTTTCCTGCTAGTTCCTGCTTTTTGTATCTCAGTTTTTATTGTCATTTCGCTATTAATATACTATGCCGCACTATGAAACAGAGCATTCCAATTTGTGAAAATTGCATCAAACAACATAAAAGTACATGATAACGACAAAGATGTGTTGGTGTGTAGTTGCACGAGTAGTAGCATGAACTCTGGGATGTGTTTCTCATCTTTGCTGTGTTTCCCTGCATTTTTCCATAGCTGCATGATTACCAGTGTTTCTCTCTGGTTATCAAACAGTCGTGAAACATTTGTAATTTCCAAAACCATTTTTCGTAGTTGTTAAGTTAGCCTATCATTTAATCGATAGGGCAAAATGTTGATGTCGTAGAGAATATTGCTGACAACTATGTCAAAAAAATGTTTTATTATTAAATGCAGGCATTATTGTACAAATTTTTCGGAGCAAAATTGTACAAAAACTACTCACTTTTTACGACTGGTCTCTGGCCTTATGATAGCTTTAACCAGACATTTCGTTTCTTATAAAGTTTGATGTTTATAAATATCCCTCTTCGAATACAAGTGCAGGCTGGTAGATGACGCAAGCGGCTCGTGGAGCAAAGTGGAACGTTCAGTTCAACCTTGTCTGTACATAATCCAAAATAGGTTAGGAAAGGTTTTGCACACGTTTTTGATCAGGATAGTCAAGCTATTCACACCTGAACTATAACCAAAAAAGTCGAGCAAAGTTCATGGCACATACAAAAAAATTTAGGATATTTATCTATTATGAAGGATCGCTGAATTGATATTCATATTGATTTTGAAACATAAATGAAGCACTATTTAAGTAGCATTGCAATACTCGTGCAATAATTTACATATATTAAATCTCATGCTGCAGCAACATCATGATGCTTTGGCATCAGTATATTAATACACGATACAAGAAGTTTTACCTAAATTGTAGTGTTGAATGTTGCATCGGAAGCTTTTACCTGAATCACACTAGTTAGTGGTTGATATGTCACCAGTTCCTTGTACAATGTATATGCAACTGAAAGTGCATTTTAATGTCCATGTACACACACACACACCACTCATTGCCATCCTTATCAATCCGCATACATGCATCAATATGCGGTAACATGACTTGATTTGAAAAGTACTTCATACATCTTTGTAGAAGAGATATTCTGCGTTGTCATCTTGTATGATATTCCAGTTAATTACTAATCGTAGGACTCAAGCAGACTCCACATTCCTGGTTAATGCGTATGTTCCTAATGGGAATGAGTGCCGATTTTTAAACTGTCTGTGATCAATCAATTTGAATCTAATAATGTTAAATTAGATTTTGCAATCAGAATCAGTCGTTAATGAATGTTCTCCATCAATTTGATAGATGAAAAATTCCATACGATGTTGGCATACTTGTTGCACTGCAGAACATGCGGGAATCCTACTTGATTGATGATATATCTAAGAGCAGAACAGGGTTCAGATGTTTCTCATGATCAGCCTTGTGTATCCTTATTTTCCCTTCGTTTATCACAGGCTTGAATGAAATACAAAGAAGGTGAGAACGGAAAATGTATTGTCGCACATCTATAAATAACTATTAATCTTTTGTTTTTGTCGGCAAGCATGAAAACGTTCTCTGTCTTTGTCAATGAGGATAATAGGGTATATTGAAATATGAAAATCATTCCCAAATTTCATCCAACATTTTCATTATGTTGAAATGTTTGAGATGACTGTTTTTGCTTCGCTTATTGACATTCATATCAACCTTAACTGACAGAGGATTATAATCATGAAGAGCAGGTTAGATGAGGGAGATGGCGGCGAAGGTTATTCTCCCAACAGCGAGAACTGTTATCATTCCTTCCACTTAACATGGTTTGATACTGTTTTTCTTCTTCGTATTGCGATGGTTTGCTGGAGATTCACGTTAAATCTGCTCACTCATGCGATGTGGCATGTTCCATGACATACTGGGAGGAAATTAACTTTTATGGAGGGGAATGACTTCGGAATTTGAACTTATGTCTGAAGTTCGGCCGCTGATATTATTGAATTATTAATTAATTGATAATTCATGTCAATATGAAATGGGATTGAAAATATTTCACTTATTCAGACTGATGGAACCTTTATATTGAAATTATTGCGGTTATTTCGATACGCATCAGCAGTTTCCATGCGGATGTTAGTCACTTGGTCCGCAGTTGTCTCGAAGCTCGCACATGTTTGAGAAAGATTTTTGATACATCGGCAATATGAATATATAATTCAGGATGTCAAGTTTTCAAAAATATATCTTCCAAACATAGTCGGGTCATCCATTCAAAAACATAATCGTTGTATAGGAATGACGAATATTGTAGAGAATTTTTCGAATATCCTCATGTCTCTGATGCTTATCCTTAATATCTCCGCCGCAAAGCAGTTCTACATCAGAGGACTGAGACTGCCCTTCCATACTTTTCAGTCGTAGTTTTCTACCCGGACCGAACTTACCCGGGTTTATATTCGTAACTTCCTCTCCTTACGTTGGTATATGTTGATGTGTTTCGTGTTAACCTCAAGAACACTCCCTATGGATAAACCCCAATTAGGGCATTCCTCAGCAGGAATGGAAGAACACTATCAAGGAGTAACAACAGATGGTCTCATTCAACGTTTAAATTGGCGAAAACGGGACTGATATGTGTCCGAAAAGATATAATTAAAACATTTCTCAAAAGTCCTAATCGAACATTTTTTAATGACTATCTGATTCTTCCCTGCTGTGATTCGATGGAAATCACTATCAGACACACTGATTTTCTGCTGCCGTAAAGCACAAATTTTGCCTGCCATCATCAAATATTTTGTTTTTTTCTGCGACTTAGTTTTCACAACAGCAATTATGTTTAGTAATTAACAAGTAAAGCCACTAAATATATTTTAAGAAAATCAAAATTATTGCTTAGCGCAATGCATTTCGTCCGCTGATATTCAAGTTTACAAACTTTAAAATCATACACTGATCGAGCAATTATGCTAAAAGTGACAGTTCTTATTTTCTTAAAATGAATTTAGTGACTTTATTTATATACAAATTGTGCATAGGGGAATCATTTTTTATCCCGAGTAAGTTGTTTTTGGTATAAGTGAGATTTTTGGTGTGCTTGAATATTGAAATAGTCCTACTTATGCTTCAGTGCTATATTGATCTACCGCAGTTATAGGCTAAGCCAACATTTATCTTGCAGAATTGTGTTGTTAGGTCTTTATAGCATAATTTGTCCGTGCACGCTCACCATCAGTAGATCTTGAGAAAAAGGTTTTAGATTATGTTTGTTTTTCAAAAGAAATATATCAAGGCAAAATTTAGTGCTCGAAAATGTATGTGTCTGATGATTTTGGCTCCAGACGCTGGTAGCAGTAAAACATCAAATTCTACAACAAAATGCCATCTTATCGTCGATTTGTCACTTGGAGGTACAAGCGAAAATTCGAGTTGGCAAGAAAATACTGATGCAGTGATATTGGGTCTAAATGCAGTGAGCACTGAAACTAGAAGCTTTACTAAATTCGTTAGCTTATCGTCGATTTGTCACTCGGAGACTCGATTAAAAGCAATTTACGCAGATTGACTCTGGTTTTGAAGTAATGACCGAAGTCACTGATATGCTGCAATTGAATTGAGGTATAGATAAAACCCTTCGCTAGCAAGGTTGCTAGTAGATATTTCTATTCCTCAGGCCTGTGGCAGGTCCTCTATTTCATCTAATTTTTGTCCCTCTCCTCTTAAATGCTCTATTTTAGAAAATTTCCTCTATTTCCTCTAAAAATGTATGAATGTTGATAATTATGTGTCGTTTTTGAAGACATCAGTAGGGAAAATATACAAGTATACGTCGAACAGATTTTGAATGTTTTTTGGTCCCTATACATGGATTTAATGTTATCTAATATATATAATTTACAGGTGGAGTTTACATTAATGATGCTCAGGTCAGTGTATTCGTTCTTGTTCAGGGCTTGTTTTTCTCAGGACTCGTCATCAAGTGATCCGATCGGGGAAATGAAGAAGGCAATATTCATTAAAGACTGATTCACAAATCCAATCAGACCTCTCCTTTCCTGTGTTCAGACTGTACGAAACTTGTCGGTCCGTCATTGACTTAAAAGCTTAAAAACTTTCGAAGCCAAAATCCATTTCATTGTCTCTGTTTCATCGGTTTTTGACAAATTTGAACGTTTTTTCCAAACGGAAGGCCCGCTAGTACATTTATTGTACACTCAGTTGTCTGATTTGATCAGAATGTTACTGTTGAGGTTCATCCGACCGAACACTGTTGCACAAAAAGAAGGACATCAGCTTTTCGAAATTGACATGGAATGTACTGAAAACCAACTTGAGACAATTCACATAGGGGTAAAAGCAGAATCGTTACTCAAACAGTGTACTCCATCACAGCACTTGAGTTTTCGGGCCGATGTCAAAAGGTTTCACGTCGCGGTTGCGGGACACCTATTGAAAAAGCTCCCACTTTCTAATCCTGTTTTGAAGTCTTTGCGGTGCATGAGCCCTTCATGTAGAACGGAAAAAAACGGATTGACTCATGTCAAAATATTAAGCCAAAACTTGAAAGCTGTTGTGAAGCCAAACAAGATTGATTCACTCGTGGATGAATGGATGCAATATTCCATCGAACCATTGATCCTGGAGTCGTGGCACTCTTCCGTTCTAGTCGACGCATACTGGAGCAAAGTATTTCAAATTAAGCGGACTGATGGACAGATTAAGTACCCAATTTTGACAAAGTTGAGTAAGGCAGTGTTGTGCTTCTTTCACGGAAGTGCAGATGTTGAAAGAGGCTTTTCACGGAATAAGTTCTTGATGGGCACTACTAGAACGTCTTTGTCTCTTCAAAGTATTAAGGCTCTTAGAACTATTAATGACAGCTTGATGTCGTTGGGAGGGAAACCTGAAAATTTGCCGATAACAAAGTCGCTGATAGAAAGAATGACCGCTGCTCGAGCCACCTACAAAGACAGCATACAGAAATCAAAAGCGTCAAAAAGTAAGGAAGATACATCCAAAGCCGAAGCGGAACAAAAACAGGTCGAAATTGAAAAAGAAAATATCAATTCAAGATTGCGGGAATTCCACGATATGGATCGAATAATGGAGAGAGAAATGTCCGTGGCAAATAATTTGATGAAAGAAGCTAGTGCAAAAATCAAAACAGCAATCCAAAATAAGAATGTCGAGAATATTGGAGTAGCACAAGCTATGATGGAAAGTGCTCAAACGAAGCTGGATGAGCTACAACAAATGCAAAATAAACAGAACGCAAATAAGCGAAAGTTCACGGAGAATCTGTCTCATTCAAGATCTAGGCCATTGCCTAAGCAATGCCTAAAATTGCAGATGGTAAGTCGACTTATTTTCGACTAAACTACGTTGTTAAAGGTTAAGTTATCACTTTCAGATTTCTCTCGATCTACATTCAAAAACAATTGATGTAAAGTTTCTTGAGAAAAAGGCTATTATTCCAAAGGTACGTCTACGAGTATATTGCATCATGAAGTCGACATCCTCTATACAAATCTTTCATCTTCAGATTTTGATGCCGCCAAGAGAATTCTCAAATGCTGGAGTTGATACATAGTGCCGTTGAACAATTTGTATAACAAGCATCATGTTACACAAACTTGTTAATTTGTTTCAATAAATAGATAGTTTAAAAATGTTCTTTATTCAATCCATATGTAAATCACACACCAACAGAATATACAGAACATATCAGAACCAACAGAGCTCCTTGACGGGAACAGAAAAAGATATATAGGATGTATTTACAACGGAAAAATGTGTGTTCAGTTGAATGGTTCTAGCGGGGTGAGGGACAAGCGGTATATAGGGAACTAGTTCTAGAGACAATTCATTGAGTTGAAAAACCGTTTTTTGCTGTGCAATTTTCCAAACACACTTGCAGATATCACAAATAAGTTAGAATTTTGCAAAAGAATCATTTTCACTTCCTCTATTTTTAGCGTCAAAATTCCTCTATTTTTTGTAAGTAAGCGCCACAGGCCTGTATTCCTCCATTCCCTATGTCTCCGTGTATTTTCTAAGTAGACGAAAAACTGTCTAAATACTGACGAAAGTTTCAGATATCTATACATCTCCATATGATAATCTAAATTCCCATGAGATTGCTATAGTAGATTGAATGACCTACAGACCAGGAGGTTTTTAATTTAATATTTAATCTACTGTAGCGCTAGTATAAAAGAATTCACAACAATTATAATGTATTAGAATGATAACAAAGCTTACTGCAGAAGAAGTCAAAAGTTACATCCACTGAATGTGCAGTTATTAAACACAAATGTATTTGATGTAGACTTGTATGTGTTGTTTGACTGTTGATTCACTTGTCTTGTAACTGATTATAATTAATATATTATAATATATTTATAATTATAGTATATTTATATTATAAATGATATATTAATATTCTCCGGAAAGAATGTCACTCATTTGTCTGTCCATTAAATTTTGTGCCACATATACTTCGTCGGAATTGGAGATGTGGCCAATTCTTTTCTTTGTGACTTCTCGAGGGATCCCGGTCTCAACTAAACGAGTCTTTACAGTTCTTCGGAGACTTGTATTAGTGTAATACCCTTCTTTTCCTAGAGATTTCATAAGTGTCTTTGTAACTTTTTCAATCGAATGTATGCCGAGAGGTTGATTCTTGTACCAGACAGTTGACTTTGGTGATACGATGCAGGCCAGATGAAATTCAGTTCTGTCGGTTATTGGTCGATGCGATGCATACTCCTTGTATAAGTTTATCAAGCACCTTTCCTTGAACGTTTTTCTTGGGAATATCTTCATAGATTTTGGTTCCATGCAAGACTGCTTGATCCCGAAATTCCTGGATTTCGAAACGGTCTCTGTATACAAGAGAACCTCTTCTGAATTTTCTTCTATAAGCTGCAGTTGACTAGCAGCACCAAATCGCAATGCTTTGTGCTCTGTGGCTGCTCGCAAACCGAGCTGAACACCCATCAAGAAGATAACCGTTTCCTGGAGCTGTTTTGTGTTTCCTGACCCCAGTATTCCTTTCTTCCAAAGGTCTTCTTCGTCCGAAAGAGGAATATTCTCGGCTCGTTTTGGAGGTCTAGCATTGCCTTCAACTGCACTGAGTCGCATTTCCGCATCAAGTTGGTTCCTCGCATCACTGAACTCTTGATCTTTAAAAAATGACCAGTTTCTTTTACAGTCATAGTTCATATAGTGTTGTATCATAGCAAAGATTTCTTTTAAAGACTTAGTGGATATTTGGACCTATCTTGCTTTTTTGCATCTGCAATGAAATATTTCAAACAGTATGATAGATCTGAAACACTCATGTATTCCAGGTCATCGTAGATTTTCAGCATGCCATCATCTCTCACGTTACATTCTGAGTGCCACATTTTAAAAAGTCTTACACATGATTGCTGTTTTACTCGAGTTGACTTAGGAACTCTTATGGCTTGATTCATTTCTATATCCCTTGTTGAACTTGTCGCAAATCTTTTTATCTCATCTGCGAATGTTGTTGCTTGATCTTCTTTTTTTTATTTTATTTTTCTCTAGAACGATTGCGTCAATGTGCTGGCTAATGTCATGGAATGCAAAAATTGCTATTACAGTCGAACCCGCATATAAGCAGTGCCCCGATTCATTCCCGAATTCGGGAATTTCCCGAAAATTTTAAGTTACTCCCGAATTCGGGAAGTTTTCCCGAATTCCCGAAAATATGGACTCGAAATTCCTGAAAATTTCCATTATGCAGTATTTCTAAGAAATACGATTTTTTGCATTGAGTCCTTGAAGTTAAACATCTTCAATAAATATCAACGTTCCCGAGTAATCATACGAGCGTATGATAGAAATTTGTCTAAAATATCAATTTCAAACCTCTCGACTCCTTTATTCCATGAATTTTTCGGTAAAATATAGTTAATTCTATTAAACAACGACGTACATGTACTTCCCAATCCCATGGTCTCGTGAATCGAAGAAGGCTACCGTAGCATTTTGTAAATATCGAACTGGCAGCAAGTATACGCTTTAGAGTTAATGAAAGTTATGCTATCAGTGCTGACGCAGAATTTGCCATTTTATACTCCTTTTATCGTACTAAATACATATAGTATGATTCCAACATCATTAATTACACTTGCCTTTCCCCGAACTTGTTAATAGTTTAATAATTTAATAGTTTTATCTCGCCATATCATACTGTATAAAATGTACTACGCACATGTATAAAATTTTGTTTTCTGTTTCATGTCCAACTATCTATCTACGACGAGATCCTTCAAACAGCCATATCTTGCGATATCCTCGTGATATAAAGAAAAGAGTTTTACGTGACCATGACGTGACCTGTATGTGGTTACGTGTTGATGGATTTGGTGAATGATCTGTGCTTACATATTAATTGTGCGAATAATTATTTAGCGAACTGATTAGGTGTCAGTTGTCAACCTACAGACAGATTCCGTCCAAATCTCCGATTTTCTACGTCCTCCGTCTGTATCTCCGATCTCTATATTATTCACGCGGATCTTAAACCGTTACTCCACAAGGAATTGCAGTTTCTCTTGAAGCAATGGCTGTTGCGCTTCTGCAAGCCAGGTGCTGCACCAAAGAAGGCATCAAAACTTTGTGCATTGGATGTCGACGACTTTTCCATCTGGCTGCCTCCATACCAGATGTCGATTGGTTCCAATACTAAATCTGCCATGGTGGTAATGAGTAGCAATCAACAACAAAAATGTCTAGCCATCGTTAACCGGGCATTCATTATTGGGACGAAGCGATTGCAACTGACATTACCGTTCAACTCCCCTTTCCTACGGTCTTGTCGACTTCTCGCACCCGAAAATCGGACCAACTTGAAGGTCGAGAAATGGGGAATGGAGTTGTTGAAGCATCTCTCCCCATTCATATCTCCTCGGATCGAACAATCTGATTTGGAGGTGGAGCTTCGGTATTATCATACGATGCCTGGATGTCACACTTCGAGCGAATCGACCATTGGGTTCTGGTCAACAATGGAAAAAAATCAAAGTTGCCTATGCTCTGCAGACTAGTGAAAACCGTCATCGTTATCCCACATGGGAACAGCGAAATTGAAAGGCAGTTCAGTGTCCTGTCTGACGTTGTGACAAAGAAGCGATCTTGCCTCTCGCCGGACACTATACAGGCACTGGTCGTCAGTAAGTCGATACTTTCGGCTAATGGTTGGACTAATTCCACTGTTCCAATCAATGAAAGCCTTCTGAGTGTCTGCTCTGCTGCACATCAGCACTACAGGAAGAGAAAAAGGTATGAAGCCAAAGCGAACGAGGATATCAAAAGGAAAAACATGGAGGCACAAATTATTGGAGATTTTTCCAATTTTCGGAAGTCAAATGACTCACTCATGAACATTGAAAGTTCTGCCTTTGAAACGGATCGGCAATTGCAAGAACATATTGCCGAAAAAGAGAAACCTGCAGAGTTTATTGCGACGGCAACAACAAAAGTGAAAGATTCGGAAGAAAAAATTTCTATTAAAGAAGAAAAAGACTATTGAAATAAAAAGAAAAAAAGATGGTGTCTTTGATGGACCAAGTTGTTGTCAAAGAGTCATCTTCCAAATAACTTCAGACCTTCGTGAAAATAAATGAATGTGGATAAACCGAGTATTTTTTGTAATAAAATATATGTACATGTACCTGTTGAGCAATGGCAGTAGTACAGTGCTTAGATGAAAATAGATAATACATGTGCAACATAGATATGACGTTTCTTCATTGTATGCCGATTAATTAATATTTTCTATGTGTTGCTGTACGCTTTAAGTTGTCGAAGTATTCAGATTTGCTTATAGTATCTCAAGGCTTCCATTCATTTTAAAACTCAAGCACATGAAGATAAGCTTTATGAAGACTATCATGCACAATATTTGAAGAAATGTGAGGGATATGACTAGTCTGTAGGGGTCTTAACTAGTCTGTTCCCGGGGATCAAAATACTTATAGATGCATTAAATTAATGTACTGATATATGAATTAATGAATACTATCCCATCAACGGTTTCTATGCCGTTTAAAAGTGATAGTACATAATTCCCGAAAATTTGAGCCATTCAGGAATTCCTGAAAATTCGGAGGGTATGTCGCTCGGAGCGCTGTATAAGGAAGTGAGTGGGATCAGCAAAAAATGTCCTTATAAGCGGGTTGTTCTTACATGCGAGGTTTCTGTAAATTTAATATTTGGGCTCCTTTCAATGAAGAGATGAGTAGTAAATATGATATGTGCAATATTTGATTTAATCAATGAGATTTATTATGTAAGTTTTATACTATTTTTCAATTTTGAAAGTATTTTTTGCTGTATTATTGTAATCTGCAACAGTATGCGCAATTATATGCATGCAAATTTTATTACAATTGTGATGGCAAAATAATAATGCCCCCCATGATTAAACCTTTCATCCTAGCTGAATTCTATATATCAAAAACTCAGTATCCAATTAGAGCATCGAAATTGTTTGAAATGTGTTGATAAAATAATAATTCCCCCATGATTAAACCTTTCATCCCAACTGAATTCTACATATTACACCTTTTCCAGTTCATGTATCGAATCGATAAATTCAATGTTAAAACTTGATAATGTTATACTTGAAATGGAAAAGGTGTAAAAACTCAGTATCCAATTAAAACATAAAAAATGTTTGAATTGCAAATATACACAATGCATGTAAATTATTTGCGAAGTACAGAGATTAGAACAGTCATAGAGGAGAAAAGAAGTCGGTCAATTTCTTTTGTGTACCTTTACAACTGGAAATTTTCACTAAATCACGTTCCAAGTCGTCAAGGCGATTCATAGCAAAAGACCCACTTGATTGTTGATCAATGAAGATGCGAATTTGATCAACACACTCTAACACCGTAGCAAATGACACTGGAGCAACAACTTCCGCAATACTTTCACCATCGCTTTCGTCATGTTGATCGTCACTACCAATATTGCAGCAAATTTGATCACAAATTTCAGTTTCAGTCATAGATCCATGCGTTTCGCAAAGGACATCAAGGTCAACAAAATCCATGAAATATTTTTTCTCCAGACCTTCGGGCAATTCACTCACATCAAGCTCCAGTTCGTTGACCACAATATCTGGCGAATGCTCTTTCACGGCAAATCCGGCCTCTGTAAAACAATTTTGAATTGTCTCTGGTCTGACAAGCCACCAACTTTGCTTCAGCACGTGCATTTCTGTAAGCAGGTTGAAGCCTTTCAAAAACGTTTCAACGGAATTGTATTACTCGATTGCTGCAAGCTGTCGACGACAAATGTTTCGATAATACACTTTTGTACAGTGAATGATTCCCTGGTCAAGCGGTTGAGCAAGAGAAGTCGTGTTTGCGGGTAGGAAGATAATCTCTATGTTTCTCAGAGAAGTTCCAGAATACTTATGACATGCCGCGTTGTCGCAAAATAGAACAGCTTTGCGGGTCAGACTTCTGTCCCATTGCGCCAATATTTGAGTCCAGATGGAACTAGTCATCCAAGCCTTGGTGTTATTATAATATGGCAGGGGAAGTTGCTTTACACCAGTGAAGCATCTTGGTCTTCTAGCTTTGCCAATAGCGAATATTTTCTTATCACTGCCATCCTGGTTTGTTAAAAACAGGGCCGTTATACGGTCTTTGGGAACTTTAGTAGATGTGGGCTTTGAGCCAGCAACAGCCATAGTTCCTGAGGGGAGGGCTTTGTAGAACAGCGCAGACTCGTCGGTATTATAAATGTCACAGGCTGCATAGTTCCTACACAAGTTCGGTAGCACATTATCCACCCAGTTATTAGCACCTTCAGTGTCTGCAGATGCTCTCTCTCTCCTTGCATCTTTTGAAAGGTTATGTTGTAGGATGTCTTCCACCTTTGCAACCATCCATTGTTTGGTTCAAAATCTACATTCAATTCTTGAGCAAGTTTCTTGGCTTTTTCCATTATAAGTGGACCACTTATAGGAATACTTGAAGCTCGAGCTTGGTTAAACCACAATATCAAAGCATTGTTGACACTTTCGTAATTACTAGGGCGGAAGCGCTTGGAGCTTAAATTCTTGTTTTGAAATGCTTCGTTTCGGAGTTTGGCCTCGTCTTTAAAAATTTTCGAAATTGAAGAAAGTCCGATGCCATATTCCTCGCAAATTTGATTCCTCGTTTTCACCTTTCCATTTAATGAATCGATGATGCCTAACTTCTCTTGGACGGTAAGGCATTTACGCTTGTTAGACATCGTTGGCTTGAATGACAGCACTTCGGAGATGGCGAGATCAAATCGAGGTTTTGTGATTGCAACGCTAATTCGTAATGTGTTGCTCTGCTTTGCTTTCCTCCTAGATATCTTCTGTCGTGTCAAGCCAAAGCAACATTGTTTTGGATTGTTATTTTGAATTTTCAAATCCTGCTTCAACAATTGCATTCATATGTAACTACAACCATGGATATCTGCTATAATAGTCAAATCATGGATATCTGCCAAAATGAATCGTGGATATCCATGAATGAATGAAGAAAATTGCAAGGTATAGATAGCTACAGAGACAGTATACATGTGGTAGTCTATATTGTCTACGGATAGTTGAAATCATAGAAATGCTTGACAACCAACGATGTCCCCACTGACGGGTAGTTCCTAATATAAGGGGCTTTATTGTGAAGTTTTACTGTGGATGGGATATGAATTGCCCTTCCTCAGAGCCGGGTTGTCCTTACATGCGGTTTCCTTATACGCGGGGCCGATTGTGCACAGATAAATTGAAGTGTGAATGGGATGCACAAATATGTTCCTTATAAGCGGTTTGTTCTTACATACGGGGTCCTTATACGCGGGTCCGACTGTATATCAAGAAGAGAATCAAATTGCTAGTAGATATTTACGCAACTAGTGTCAACCTAAATGCAATGATAGTGTAACACCAATGCATTCCGCTACATAACAAGGAATTTTGAATTTGTATAGTTGCATCGAGTTAGTAGAAAGTATTATATCCCAACTAAACATTCCGTCTTGTGTGACTTCCACTTTCACGAACTTGACGACAACACCCATCACGAAGTACATAGATCATTATCGCTTGAAGAAAGTGAAAAAATGAAAGGCAAAGAAGAAAAAATGAAAAAGCGTAATCTAAAGGACAGAACCATCAAAATTCCTTTATGTCTAAATTCTTCTCCAAACAACTACAAAGCTGCGATTCGGTAGGGCCACGTTTTTAAATGCATGTCCTGGCAATGGAAGCACATTCGGAAGATTCTTTGGAAAGAAGATTTTGTCTAAAATCAGCAAGGAAATCATTCTATCTGGGTTTGTGATATCTCAAAGCGATCATGGACTACAAAATGACGAACAGAAGTTGAAATCTTCCCTTCAGCGTCGTCTGCGAATGTTCGCATCTATCACGTAGAGAGAAATCCATTCCAACAAGCACATATCATATATCACAAGTTTTCCAAAGTAATCAATCTGATGACTTTTGTGTACTATCTGTATGACCAGTCAGTAATAGAAATTCGAAATCGGATTCAGTTATGTAATACTTGGGAAAGTTGATGGTGAAGCCAAAGTCAACGGACGTGGTAAGGGACAATTTCGAGTGGAAACGAGAAGCTGCAGATTCCCACTCTATAAATGTGCTGAGATCAAGAGGAACAGAAAACGGAGATCCTTCTTTAATTTCATGAAAACAATGATGATGGACACAGTAAGCCAACCTGATCAGCCATTTCTGAGGGGTTGAAACAGATATGCAGCGATCCGACCTGTGATGGAGACTCTTCTGAGAACAATGACAAGTGCTCGAGAAAGTACAGTTGGATTATCTTGAGAAGTGTTTTGACTGGATAGGTCAAATGACTGGAGCAAGTTATTTTATCTCTATGCGTCACCGCACAGAGATTGACAAGAAAATAAAGACAATTTCTTTATTGAAGTTTTTCCGACTCAGTCTGAGAAATGTTAATGATAGAATATGATGCAGTCAACCACAGAAGATGAAATGTATCCAGGATGTAAATGCCTGCATGCAAGGACTGATTTCAATACGAATCCTAGTAATTGAGATGATGCCAGTGGTGCTAGTTGAAATGCAAAAAAATGTGATTCCTGTAGTGAATGCACTGTCAGAAATATTAAGTTGGCAATGCTCGACGTCCCTGAAGCTGCAAAAACTTTTGAATAAAATTTATCATGGGGATCCAAACGCATCTGTGCTTCAGCCATGCATTCTTTGGTGGAGGCTATTCTATGAGATCCACCTGAATGGCAGTCTAAGAGAAAATAGCTTCTTGCTTTAAAAAATTAAAGGATGGTGCTCAGAATAGGCTATCGATATATCATCTCTCTTGGTGACTTTTCCGATTACTTCTTCGCAAAATCTTGGTGTACATACATACATCAATCAGATTTCCGAAATTTCAATGAAATATTTCAACAGCATGTGCAAGAAATTTGTTCATGACATCTCAGATGCCTTATTTCTGAGACTTATTAGAAGAAAAATCGCTACAATTGGCTAATAACGCGGAGGTCTAGCACATGTATTCAACGCATAACCATTCATTCTTATGCGTCCTTACTCCCAATGTACATAAATATAGACACATATTGTGCTTTACCTGCATTGTTCTGGCAATACGTTCTCTAAAATTTGATAACGCTTGATGACAGTCTATTTCCAGTAGTCTAATATAGGATTGCTGGCCTGAACATGTATGAGGCAAATTTCAACCGGTCTGTCCAGAGAAATTTAGAAGTCTATGCGTAGGGTGAGGGCGATTTAATCTAACGAGTTGGAATGCTATGATGAAGCAATCCTATGCACGAGTTGCTCAGAGAATTTTATTTGACGACGTGCTATGATGATCAACGACAGATTGTGATTGACTTGTCCATGATTATCCAGAAAATTTGATCAGAAATTTAGCTTCATCAATCGTGAAAATATCTGTTAACAGATCTAGTCTATACTAAAGCAGGACAAGAGCGCTCATAATTGGCACAGATTACGCTCCTTCCCATGCATTGGAGTAAATATTATTTCCCGCGCGGGCAATAATCTGCTTTACAGGGAAGCTGCAATACATGAACGGAGGCAAATAAGGTACGAGTATATGTATATCTTAAGCTTGTTCAATCTCCTCATTCAGAAAACAAGCAAGATGTGATGCATTTTGCACCAATAAGCTGCTGAATCTAACCAATTATGTCATCTTTTAAAACCTGAACTCGGTGACAGTCTTGGCTCAATTCCATGAGCTTGATGTGCTTGAACTGTCTTACTCTATGTGACATCGATCTCTTGTGTTTGAACAGGTGGCCTGTTAGGTCCGAAATCTTAGTAGTATTTTCAAAGCATGACTGCCACGTATCTGCGGATAAGTCAATGAAGTGAATAGCACAAGGATACCACAAAAGTTTTGGGTAGGCCTACATTTTCAATAAGTAATAATCGCATGATTTATGGTAACACACAGTATGCATAGAAATCAGGCTTCAAGTTGAACTTCTGAATAAGTCGATTAACTGCCTGAGATAAGCTTTGACCTGTCAACAGTTTTTCTGGGAACTTACTATACAGAAGGTAAATTTGTCTTCGAAAAGAAATAATGAAGTGAACAACGTGCCTGTGATCGCATGGACGTTTAGGGTGACAGTCAAGTCCTTTGACATTGACAGCAACTGAGTGCGCATTTGAAACCGCTAACAGACCAGTGGATTCATGCGAATATCTTGTTTATCTCACGTATTTTATACATCCATCCAACCTAAATTAATCTCTCGACTTTTTCTTATGATTGCATGCTCTGCTTACCACTTTTCCTGTCTATTCATTCAATCCAGTGTGAACCTAAACAATAAAAGAAGAATTCTGCCTACTTCTGCTACATAAGCTGATTTCTGCTTTCCCTGCTGTTTAACAATTACAATATGCTACATTCTGCCGGCATAAAATCAGTGTCTGACCATTATAGATTACTGGTATCATCAGACTGACCACGCAGTTTCTTATTTCTTTTATCTTAATGTATTTTTTAGAGACTTTTAACTCGTTTTGATCCTTTGCTTGTTCACGTTTGTAGAGCTGTTTTGCTCATCTTGCTACACAATATATTAGTCGAGGGATGATTCCGTGAAATGAAACAGTGAATCGAGGCTCCAGTCAAATATTTGTCTCAATACCTTCCCACAGTAGACTGTTTTTTTGCTTTTTGAACGAAATACCTTTGAAATAATTTGCAAGCCACCTGCTGAATCGTCAAATCTCATGTCTGAAGCACGTAACAAACATAAAGCAGTTTCAAAATATGGGATTGAGTAGAACGCAATTACTTCGCTCAAATCAACGGAGCTTCAACGAGAGTGGCTAATGTAGAAGTGGAGAAATCTTCCTTTCCTGTGTTGAGCCGAATAGAATGACTGTTGTTTAAATTGTGCTTGCAAAAAGCAGTATTTATTAATTACCACGGGTGCATTATCGTAGACGGCATGTCAGTAGTGTTTTAAAGTAGTATTTAATGAATATCCGCCTAAGTTTCACTAAATATGCTAATTGCGCATCTCATAATGACACTTAACAAAGCATTACAGAAGGCTGATCAAGATAAAGAGAAGCTTCGTGCCAGAAAGCAAAAATTCGATGCGAACACCAAAACCACTCCAATTACTTATGCTGTGTCGGCGTCGCTAATTGACAGATTTTTAAACTATTGATACTATTTTGTCAATACAATCCATGGCCCTGCCCATCCGGCAACTCCCTGTTACTTTATGATCACATCTCACCTTCGCTAAATACATACTGCTCATATACACACAGAAATGGAGACGTAGATTACTTTAAGAGTACTCTACCTGCATATATTTCTGCCTTTATGGGATCCATCAGTGCATTAGATGTTTTAATTGATAGTGCAATATATGTACTTCTTGATACTGAATTCAAATCCTCATCGTCGCTGCAGAAATTAGACGATTTTAAAGCAATAGTCGTTCATCTTAAAAGCATCTTTAAGGGAACACATCCCCTGAAAGATTCCAATTATTGTTGTTAAAAGATTTCGCTCGAGTTCAAGTTACCATTGTAATTTTAGTAATAGCAAATTTTACTTGTTGCATGAGACATTGTCACACTTCTCCAAATTTACAACAGCAATTAAAATTTTCCGGAAAGTAAATTACGACATGCCATTGTTATACAAAAAATTGTCTAAATCCGCTTGAATTGCATTATCTGACTCATCAATCCTTCCAAATTATCTATTAAGTAGCTGTTTATTCTGTTCTGTATATTTCATAATTGAGTCAGTCTATCAGCTCGGATATTGAATGGCATCGTTAATGAATTATATTTAAATAGAATAATGAAATATTGAATTGTACCATCAGTTGAAAAATGGAAATAGACTTGAATAGTTGCCATTTCATCCATTATCAGGAATCAACATCAGACCTAGCTTGCATCTCTCAACATCGACACAACTCCCTATCTAAAGTTGCAGTCATGCCCGGGTAAATTTGAGATTTGCAATTGGCAAGTTACTGAAATTTCGACGGGCATTCATTTTCAACGAAATACTGACAAATCGACTAAGTTAGTGCGCTTGCAGCATTTATTAGTTATTGCACGCGCAGTAACTTAGGCCATTTGCCAGTAGTGTGTTTAAAATGAATGCCCGTCGAAATTTCACTAACTTTCTTAAATCAAATCTGAAATTTATTTATCGATTTCATGATGAATGAGTCCGATATTTTAATTTGGAACAACGATATTCATATATAATTTACATCTGTCATATGCTTCTCTTCGCCGCGAAATTGCGAGCATGCGATATGAGTGATACTCAAGTAACAAGAAATAGTGAAGTTTGTCCATATGTTATCTAATATCTAACCTGTTGCTGTGATTATGGGTTTCTCACAGGGGTTTCAAGTATTTCAAATGAATGACAAATTCTTTTAAAATCGGGGAGATTAAATTAGTTAAATAATCACACTTTGACACGATGAGATTAATAATAAGCTAACATAGCCTAGCCCTAATTGTTCAGAAATGAAACCAAACATCATAATTTCTATAGTAATTGTTTCGACTCAAGCTGACAAAGGTAACCACTGATTTGACTTTAGCAGTTGCATAACAATTTTCACTTTTTAATTACAAATAATGAGATTTTCTTGAAAATGTTTTGAAAGATTTGAGGTTCCCGTTTTCTCTGGAACCACTATGCCTACAGCTATATGGCAAACACAAAAAAGTAAAGAATAGTAAGCAGGTATTACATTGCACCTCAGCTTTTCTAAACCGGACATCCTATTGACCTTTTCATACATTCAAACATTATGATTATTCATCAAAGTAAACATTCAATTTGCTTGTTGTTACAGCATGTGACTATTGATTTGAACTACAAGCTGAATGAGCGTGCGAAATTCTCAGCTGAAGACCTGTTTTAACTTAAGTGCGGACTCAGTCACAAAAGTGTAAATGCTACTGAAGTGTGAAAAAGTAAAATTAGACATCAAATAATGTCGGCTCTTTCCTCAAATTATTCCCAAAAACGTATTGCTGTGTTAAGGCATCACATTAAAAAGTGAACAAGTGATACTAGAGCACGAATAGCAGATGATTCAAGATGATGAACCTGTTCGTAATTTATTAGCATCGATGGTATCACTTTACATGCCTGTCAGATTATTAATACGAGAATGTGATCGGTGTCTCCGCTATCTCGGCAATATTTGAAAAAAGGTCCCAGTTTCTTCATTAACAAAGGAAGGAAACATATGGTTGATGATTAATGTTCTGTTAAACCATATGGTCAGATATTTTCGTGATGTATGATCAGCATGCGTGTAGTTAACACGGATTAATAGCATTTACTCGCAATTACATAGATTAATAAATACTGCTTACTTGAATGAACAATGTAAGTTTCAATGTTAAGTGGTCAGATATTCATGATGACGGAAAACGGAGTATTTCTTCGACTAAGGTATCTATTGAAACAATGAGAATACAACGCTTCGCATTGGTTTGATCGCGGAGCATGCTGCAAAAGATCCTAAAATTGGACATGTAAATCAGGGCATTTTGATTTTCAAGATAGTGGAAATACATATAATGCAGCTCAAAGATGGATCGATAGAATTTCTATCCCAAACATGGCAAGTTAATGACGAATTGTACTTTACATGCTCTCTTATTCCAGTTCTCATTGTGTTTTGATTCACCAATATGAAAGGAGTTACAGTATTTAAAATTAATTTGGTGCATACATCCCTTAGTGCCGCAATCCATTCCATCACCAGCTAAGCAAAACGTAGTGCAATAAAATTTCTTTCAAATAAGATCAGTCCTTCATAGGTCGAAGAATCAGTGTCAGATTGCGTGTAGTAATTATCTGTAGCTGATGCTGAGAGGATCGCTTATTTTGCTTTTTCTTGCCATAGTCCTAATATGTTTAACTTGATTTCCGATGGACATGGCAAGACTAGATAAGCTTTCTCCTCTCTCTGAGTTAGTGGTTTAGATTTTGCTTTAAACAAACTCTTTCACATTGCTTGTTTAGGGCATCCACTTGCACGGTTTATAATATACGAGTATATATTATATTATTATAGATATATTGGCATAATATCTCTTATCAAGCTAATTCCAGAATGCACCTCTTTTGCATCAGAGCCATGCGATATCATCCTCTTAATTTCCCTCCTAAGGATATTCATCGGAACCGATCGAGGATGATGATGATAAGATATCCAGGGTATAGTGCAACCTGAATGACATGGTTTAAAGTATAGAGAAAATGAAAATCCTTGATCTTGCCTTGCTACCTTCAAATCCAAAAATGGCAATTCGTCCTCGCCGTAGTGAATTAGTGTGTGGATTATTTTGGATTATGGATCATTATCTATCGTCTAATGCTCGGCGAGAAAGGTGTGTTGTATACTCATGAAGTCATGAGATGTGCACTTGTATCAATGATTTAACGTTTCTACCAAAACTTATGGCTACATTGCATTTCCCGAGATTTCAGTTGAATGAGCAGATATTACAGGCAAGCAATTTTGCTTCTGAGTTGAAATCTTTAGTTGTAATAATCTGATCTACAGATCCACTTCATCATCAGTCAATTTTCAGAAATTTGTGTCCTCTCTGAATGAAGTAGGGTTGCGATATTTAAAATGTATTTTTAATGTGTTTTCAATATAGGTAAAAAACAATGTTAATTTTTTTGTATTGTATTTTCCTGTAAAAGGCGTCTTTTCTTTTCTCGATACAATCCACAATTATGAAAACAATCCCTTCTGTGTATGTATAATTGCGCTTGAAATGTCAGTAAATCTTTCGCCAAATCCACTTTCATGATTATGATCAGCATTACCATGGCAAGGTTACTAAACTCATGAAGATTGCCTGTAACCCAGACTTTAAAAAGATATTTTTGCTAATGATTGCTTGTTTAATTCCGCTATGAAAATGATATTGTGTGTTCAGTAATGTTTAGTGTGTTGAGTGAGTAACGTGCGTGAGTGAATATTCCTAATTATCAAGATCTGCTTTTACTAAAAATTTGTATCCATCCAATATGGTTGTTTTGTCACCATTTTCCTCTTGCTACGTACCAGTGATGTATTTTTCAATTGTCGCTTTGTATTTTCTGTCATTATCTTCACAACAATTCATTATTTCTTTCTTTTTTCTTTTTCTTTTATTTAGATTATTCTGGCTAGATTATTTATTAGTGTGTACTAAAAATGAATTTATAGAAGATATGATAAGCATTCCATTATAAATAATAAAATGCCAATTTTAGTGATAATCAAAATTAAAATGTTATTAAGCATTCTAACTAAAGGGTCTCCTAAATTAAAGAAGTCTTTTTGGCTTACTAGTATTATATTATGCTTTCCTTTAATTCACCTCAAGTACTGCCCAATTCTCGTCGAAATAAAAATCACATAATAATCATAGTTAATATATAATGGATAAAAACATCTTTTGCAACCCTAGGATGGAGACAAATTGGTGCAAACGTAGTACTTTTTTGAAGCCCTTTTTAATAAATTTTATCAAAGTTTTGCCTAAAAAACAATTATTGGTTTTACCTAATTTTTGTAGCGGATATTCCCGTCCTGGCAATCGTTTTCATTCACTAAACAGGATCGCTCCCCGCGTTGTTTGAGAAACTCAGAAGCTTTTAAACCTTACATTATAATTCAATCAACGTTATTGCATTTTGTACATTATTCTAACAATGGCTGTTATCATGTATAATTCAGTCAACGTTATTGCATTTTGTACATTATTCTAACAATGGCTGTTATCATGGTCAACAAAATATCTACCGCTATGATTTCAACTCATTTAAAAGTACATAGTATGAAATTATCATAGATTCATGAATGCATTTTGGCAGATCTAATACTAGACGCATTTAAACCAGTGTTCCTACTCTCGCCCGAATGCCCGAATCCAAAATCATGACGCCCGAATGCCCGAAATTTTTGGTAGCGAATGCCCGAATTTTGATCTAAATTCCTATTACGTATATACTGTCGATATATAACGAAAACATAGGCCCCTATCATATGTACAGTTCAGGAACGCCTCTGAAAGGTGAAATTGCAGAGCCTTTGAGGGATGCGACAGAAAATGTTCTGCAACTATTGATTATGTATCATGTCCATATGTCGAGGCTCTAAAGAGATGGCCATAAATTTATCAATTTTTCTCCAGTTTGTTTTATTCAGGGTTCCTGCGCTCCTCAATTTCCTGGAAAACTCCTTAAATCTTAAAATAAATTTTAAGGACCCTGGAAACTCCTTAAATTTCACACTTCTGGAAAAGTCCTGGAATTTTGATATGTTAACACTTGATTGTAGTAAATGAGAGTTGAAAATTTGCTATGTAGGCCTATAAATTGTTCATGTTAATTATACCCATGAAATTATTCTCAGCGAATTGATGAATTATATTGGTAATTAATGAATTTCCAATTATTACAGATACGATGATACCTCTGACGGAGTATTACAGATAAGACGGATTTACTCATCTTGGAAGTAGTTTTCAAAATAGTGGTCGTGTCGAAGTAAATTATGATTTTTCATATATAGTTTTTGCTTATGCTATGTAAATTATATTCCCAAACACATAGTAATACGAATATCAGGATGCATGTATATTGACGTACATGTATTTAAAGAATACATAGTTGGAGCACTACCCTGAATAATACATGTAAGTTATTTTATATGATTGAAACCAACGTGGCCTACCGCAACGGAAACTACCGCAGGAAACTATTATCATCAGAAAGTATGAAGCGTAGGCCTACTATGTCGAACAATAAAGATTTGGCAGTATATTTAAGGTGACCAGATCGATAAAATATGTGCGTTATGTTCGCGAACATAGACCTATGTTAGTCCCTTTGTTCAATAAAGATAAATAGTATTCATGCCCGAAAAATGCCCGAATTTTTGCGGGAAAACTCAATGCCCGAAAATTTTCAAGTTAACCAGTAGGAACACTGATTTAAACTCTTTTTGTCTTCGGCATTCTGCGGAATCGGTTAAAACGTTGTATTTGTATTGTGTAAAAGGGTGAGTGATTGAAATAAATCGTGTGAAAGTAAACCACCAGCTCTTAAGTGAAGCACGAGTTTTAATAGATATTTGCTTTCTATTATTCTCTTGTTTGAATTGAGGTAAACAAATCGTACGATATACTATAATTCAAAGTTGCTGCATTTTTTGTGTATTCTAAGCCTCGGTGTCAATATTTGTCTGGTAGATCATTTATCAAAGAGCAGCATCCCTTTCATGAATGCGATAATCTTCACTACTTCGTTTTTTCAATGACGCCATGTCATCAAATGGCTATAATTGAGTCCGGACAATGCAACACGAAGGCATGATTCGAGAACCGATAGACCAGATTCGTTAGGCGTAACGGATGTTGATGCACTTGTAGATTACAAGTTGTCACGTCTGAATCTGAAGGTGAGCCGCAGTAATTATCGTGCTTGGATAGTGATCCTAACCTCTCACATCTAAACGATATTCCCAGATGTATTTGAAATACAGCGTACTTCGGATGAGTTGCAATCTCGCTTAGGTGGGAGAAAAGTCAGGAAACATTTCGGACATTTAGAGCCCTTTTGTAGTGTGAAATTTTTCAGAAGCTTCTACACCTAGCGAGAGACTTCTTTGCATGCTTCTCATAGCTAGTTCATTTTTCATACTTTCATACTATCTCGTAGATGATAGGTTAATCTTATTGAAATGCTTTAGCAAGGTTTCAATTTTATTAGCGGCGGTTTCGTTTACTGTTTTGTTTCCTATTCCATGAAAGTTTCGATAAAACGTTATGACTGAAAGGACAAGTGAAGCATTGGGATTATCATTATACGAGTAAGTATTAGCAAAATGAGCTCGCTGAAAACCTGCTGTTTCGTTTGAGCGGGAAGAAACCTCCTTTCCCAAACCGTTCCGTGTGTCAGGATAACACTGATTGATTCACATCAATTATGCAGATAAGTGAATATATGAATGCAGTCGTATAATGAATGAAAAAAGTCGTGGATTAGTGGTGAAAGAATTGGTCACTATTTTTGTTCTAATAGGAATCTCCATTAGGGTCTCATATGAAATGCGCATGGAGGATGTCTTCACTTCAAGCATCACAATAGAACTCGGATATGGAGTTCGTTAAAATTTCTATTTCTTAGACGATTCTTACGCATATTCCCTCCGAAATCTTCTATAGACAAATAATTTGCTAATTCAGTTTTATCCTGCTTCAATATCTGCGTTATTGATCTAAAGGTTGAGAGCAGTTAGAATGCTCTTTCTCCGAGATTTCCAAGAATTAGTTGAAAAAGTAGTTGATTCTTCCTTTAAATCTAGCCATTGATGATAACATTCCAACAGGTCTTAGGTATGGTTGCGCTCGCGACTTTTTTGTACAGATAGAAGCAGCAACTTCCATGACTGTTAAGATGAAGTGAATGTGGCATGTAATCAGAGATGCCAGTTTTAAGGCAGTGCTCATTATTCAGGAAATCTGTCCATTTTAATTGAGTATCGTGATTTGCTGAAAAGTGCATTTAGCTAAAGTTAGGCCCTTCTCACCCTCAACCCAGCTTGGAACATCAATTTAACGGCCCTAAGATAAGTAAAATAAGTAATGCGATACAGTTTGATTTCTCAAATCCATCAATTCTTGACTACGTTTCCCCAATCTTGATGTTTTTTCTCTTTGGACGAGATTGAGATGCCTATGTCTGTTAATGCGATAATTTTAGCGTAATGTTAATGTGATGGATTTGGGATATGTTAGAAGTAAAACTGCATGTCATGAAGATCGAGGTCAGGTATAATTTTAAAAGGACGCCAGCGGTAATGCGACGGGGTCCGATCCAGCTTGGTCTTCCGGACTTCTGAGATTTCAGCACTACCATCTTTGTTGTAGGGAATGGGCAGGTATTTCTGACCTATTCTCGGATAGAATATGCTGTTTTAAAAGCTGCTTACATGCGCACATAATGTATAAATTAATTTTTTCAAGTAAATTTTGTGACTTTCATTTGGCATTTGCTTTCCTACACAATTTACTGGATTACGTAGCATATGCTAGGTAGTTGCATGCTGACCATCTTTCTATCTTATTCTAGTAAAACTTTATATTTTCTGTAAACTTGTCCCACTGTGACTGCAAGTTATTTTTTTTTCTTCAAGCAAATCGACGGAATATCCAGTTATCATTGATGTTGATAAGCATGAAAATGCTGATGCAAGTTAACAAGCAAATGACGTTGTTCTTTGTGTGAAGGATGATTGGGAGCCACTGGTAGCTTTGTCAAATGTTAAACAGCACAATCACTGGTAGCTTTGTCAAATGTTAAACACCACAACCTCGAAGATTTTATAAATAATACGTTTCTTTTAAGTGTTTATGACGGAATGTTTATCCGAGGAATTAGAAAGTAATACAAAATTTCATTGCTGGAATCAGGGAGGATTGTATAAAAGGTTCAACAACGAGTGTGTAATAATGATCAAAGTTTTCCATTTGTATGAGAAAATTGAAAAATTACGTAAGAAGTCAATATCGCGAAACTTACAATAACACCATTCGATGGCGGACAGATAAGGTTTTCATAACTTATTTCCTCTGCTGTGAATTTTCAATATTCCAAATCGAATTGACGAAATAAGTAAGCAAATGATAGCGATTCTGTGTATCATTTTGCAATTTGAAATGGAGGGTTGTGAAGTTTTATGTTTTCAGAATTCATTCATTGTATTCACAACATCGGTCACAAAATTTAGAGCTCATTTGCCAACTTTCATGAAATAATTGTGTGCATTTGTGAGTAATTTCATTTCTACATTCTGATAATGTTCGTCATTTAATTGTTAATCCGCATTTGATGTCGGTTAACCAAGACTTTCAAATTAGGCTTTGATGCTGTGTGCTTGTTCTAAATCACAGTAGCATGTCGAAAAACGCTGATTTATATCAGGGAGCAACTAAATGACTAAACCTTTATTTACCCGGGCTATTGAGAACCTCGAAAACCCGAGGGGCTTCGATTTTGATGTTCCTATGATTCAACCGTTCACAAAATTACTGCGAAGCGTGAGTAATGGCAGTGGCGGGAGGACCATATCCAAGAAATTTTCAAAACTAAAGTTTTTATGCCACAAAAAAAGATGAGGTATAGATACAGAGTTGCCAACGTTTCGGGTCCTGACCCTTTCTCAAGGCAGATCTTGAAATTTGACAGTAGATGGCTTTGATACACGATGCGTTTTGATTAGTTATCACATGAAAAGGTCTTTAAGACAATGTTTGGAGCGTGTTTGATTGCATTGGAATAGTTAAATCGTGTTGAAGTCAACTCAAATAGTGATCTTCGAAAATGCATATAAATTGGAAATAGTCTGCTACTATACCATTTACATATTGAACAGAAACAATAAAGTAACTGCTCCACATAATTCATCAAATATATTGTGAGTAGTATTTATGAAATGTTGCTGTTATTCATATGATAATTACATAGCTGCATTCGTGGATAAATGAGCACATTAATTATAACTTTATTTGTAATTTGCGCTCTGAAACGTATCGAGATATCTGAAGCTCCCCCCCCCCAATGGTACGTGTTTGGCTGAGGAATCCAGTTGATGATGGTTAATTCATGTATCCGATTATCCTTCTACAATCAGTTTGCTATTACCGAGTATGACTTGCTGTAGTTAGTTCGAATATTCTGTGACAACCGGTTACAGTCGAGATCTGATTGACCGAATCCATGGTTCTTACACAAAATGCGTTCATGATAAAAAGAAAAAACTCAGACATTTTGAAATTTCCAGTCGGATTTGATTTTTCCTACTTTAATTATTATTAATCATTGCCGAACGACCTTCCCGATCGTATTCATCAAATTTCCTCTCATTATATTTCAGATACTGTATGAGGTTTTGAACTTGAAATATTAAAAACTTGAAATCATCAGTGTGATGCAAAGATAAAAACCAAAGTTGGCTTTGAAATGAGGAATAATGCATGATTGAAACGCAAAATTAATTAGGAATCGTAAGTGGTTACTGAAGCTTCAAGATCTTCATGTTGAAATGATGATATGAAAAAGAACGAGAACTTCCTGTGTGGAGCAGGATAGTTCGTTTGTGCCGCACACGTCTCTATCAACTCTGTCTTACTAGGGACGAAGAAGATTGAACGAAAATGTGATTGATTTTTCATCTCCGAATTTAGACTTGGTTTTAACATTCAATTCTATATCCATTGATTTTGACGTCCGGTTGTGATGAAATGTTTTTAATCATGTTTGTCGCCTGACTTAGATCATTGATATACAGGTTTGATTCAGTTACGATTCTTGGTTTGAAGCTATCTTTGACGCAAATGAAAGTAGAGCAGCATATAGGAAGATGACGAAGGATTAATGCCACCTTTTCTTGT
Organism: Prostheceraeus crozeri; assembly: GCA_907163375.1. Taxonomy (NCBI): domain Eukaryota; kingdom Metazoa; phylum Platyhelminthes; order Polycladida; family Euryleptidae; genus Prostheceraeus; species Prostheceraeus crozeri. The sequence continues at coordinate 140,372 of CAJQUW010016631.1, forward strand.
CAGGTTAATTGATGAATGTCCCTTTTGTAGAGATCTGTTTTTAATATGGGAATTTTATGAACTGCGTCATATGGAAATCTGTTCAAGTATTATTGTGAATAGAAAATGCGATGAAGTAAAGCACTGACATGAAAATGAACATGAAGTCAGTCTTAATATTCCAGTTGATAGGGCAATGATTTGAATCCAACTTCTACAGTCGCAGTAACATATTTTGGTGCCCTCGTTAATTAACTTCATTTGGTAGTAACTGTGAGAGCAATTCACTTTGTTTAAGAACATTGAATTATCGTGGTTAAAAATGCATTTCAGAGGGCTCAATTGACAAGAGAGTAACATAAATATAAGTTAATCAAATAGTTAAAAACAAGAAGCTATCATTATTGATGCATGACTTCATATGAAATTTAAGGTGCTCCTTGTACGGATTTTGTCGTTCGCCAAATACCTTCTTCCTTGTATTCAGCATTCACTGTCCGAATGGTTGAACTATTTTAAGTTACATGCAGAAACTACTATTGTCTATAAGTCAGACTAACATTTTGTTGGATCTGGTAATTCGGTCAGAGATTGATTGAAAGAAAGAAGTATCAAGAATATCTGAATTTCTCAACTTCTTGCATCTTATTCCTTCTGCTATAGTTCATCAAACATTCTAAGAGTTGTTGACATAATGCATATGGCACCACATAATGCTTTGTTATCAACTATTTGATGAGCGACCACTCATAGAGTGCGGTATTTCGAGGTTCTACCATATCTTAATCATATCGAGCAGCATGCATGTGGCCTCAATAATTATGAGGTATTTCGAAGAAGATTTTGTGACACTCATAATCGAAAATGGTAAATTTTTTCTCGCCTAAGAAGTTGGCGATAAAACATTGGTTTCATCATTAGTTGGTTTAAGTGGAGAGCATTGAAAATGACAAATGTTAATGACTCCAGTTACGAACGATGATTTCCTTAGGCCCATATACTATCAAAGCGCTAATAACATTCGTTATTTCTCCTCGACAATCTTGAGATATCAACCTCGTTTTGCATTTCATGCATTGTTTTTTCTTTGCAACCTTTCGCAGCTTTTCCTTTCATTGATGGTCTATGAAATCATGCCAATAGCCATCCATTGAATCAAGCCGAACCGAATTGCAGAGATCTGATTCCATGCGGACACATTTTCTGGTTGACCAATGTTTTAAGACAAAATGCTCTTTTTGTCTCACAAATTCTGAAAATTGATCAGTGATCATCTCAGAAATGTCTCGTCGCGTTCTTAGATTGAGATTTTGTATCGTTCAACATAGCCGCAGAAGCAATATGGTTGGAAGAAAACTGCAGAGAATGAAGCACCAGAAGTCATAGTCAATTAATGGATCACCCGGTGTATTACCTTCTGAAGTGACATTTCAGATGAGCATGCGCCACATTTAATCTTCAGTCTAATCTTTTGAAAATTCATTTTCGTAAATATCAGATCGAAAATTCGCTAATGTGAATAAATCGTCCTACAATTTCAGCTGATTCAGTTCCAGTCAGATGGGTTTGCTTTGTTTGATGAAAAAATGAGCAGCTTTTCGAGTTCTGAGTGCATATTAACTCTAAAAGCCTATCGGTTGATCATTATTTACGAGATGTATCCGTAGCGTCAACTGAGCAATTGACGCAGTTTTCCATTCATTGTGATTCTATGTGAAGGCAATGTGTAATTGAAGAAAGTTAGACGAAAGCCGGAAATATCAAATCCATGGAGAAGCCATGGTATGTGCAGTATAATTATACGATATTGACTCTGATGACTGACTTAATAAGTTATGAAACGTCGAATTGATTGTTAGTATGAAATATCCTATCTTTTTCTTTTGTTGGCCTTATGATGGATGAGTTCTGATTAGATTTGAAAATGTCCTGAGAAAGAAATTCGTTTTAATTATAATCCAGTAGATGGTAGAAAATAGGGAATCTACTTATGCTTTCCAATGATTATTCATCAACATTATGCGTCAGTCATTTTTAGTCTCCCCACTCAACTGTGTTCATTCAATACTTTCCACTCGATGGATATCACATTAAAAATCATGTGCTTCAGTCAAGCGCCGTCTTCAAATGAACTCGCCGCACCAAAGTCCTATAATTCCATTGATGACGAAATATTTCGAATTATTTGCGGTTTGGATCTTCCTTGTTAGTCATGTCTTGATGTAGGAATGATAGCTATCTGAAGAAGGCTCAGCTCTGAATTAAATTGAAATGTAATTAATCTACGTTTAAGATGATAATTTATTATAGCCCAAATAATAAATTCAATAAGTGACATTGTTTAGGTCATTTTTTACATAAGGCAGGCGAAACTCATCGGATTAGCATGCGTTAATGACACAAAAGCCCACCGCTAGCAGCAGCTAAGAATGACAGCAGCGGTCGGTCGTAACGTATTGAACATCTAGAGAATGACAACGATTAAGTCAATAAAAGACGCCAACATCCTTGATTTCCCGACTGCACTGGCCTGACCCAGGAATCGAACCGGAGTCCGCTGTGGAGACGAGTTCGCACCTTCTTCACTAGGCCATTCCGGGATTCTCGATGTAAAAATTATCGGGAATTTTCTGAGACAAAGCCCTAGTTATTAATCAAATTCCAAAGAAGAGTTTTCTGATTTCACTTTGATGTCATATTTGGAGAAATGTTTCAGGAAATCAAAAAATGAGGAAGAAGTCTGAGTTCTCGTCAGTGAAGTCCACTGGTTGAAAAAGCTACACAGAGGAATTTACGGACCAAAGTAGAAATCGGAGTAGGAATCTCTGTCGCTTTTTTTTACAAAGCACAAGCTTACGAAAGAAATTGGTCGAACATTTCCTACGAATGATAGCCATAACTATGTTGGACAAATTCTGGTAGTTTCTTCTCGTTTCCTTCGGAAGCGTTCCGCTTCGCGTCTGTTTACGGCACTTCGTCGCTTTAGAATTTGTCTGTTGTGGAAGCTTTGTATTTGTGAAATTTTCGGACGAATGTCTCTACCGACATGCAGTTCTTCGATTTGCGTATCAGCTTTCGGTTTCATGTAGCATCAATTCTGGGGAGGATATATTTCCAGGGACAAATTAATTTCGATTGATTGGTTGGGTATCAGAGTATGGCTGGATTAGGAAACTATAATCTGTCTGCGCGTCCTAAATTTCACAAATTTTGTTTTTAATCAATTCTAATTACTAACCATGCAGCTTGCAAGCAGATTGAAAATGTCCTGAGTTTGTGTCAAGAAATGATATTATTCGTAAGTGTACATTGTAAGGAAGGAAACAAAATGATCCTCTGAAGTGATTCGAGCAGTAGAATAACTATACAGTGAATTTGTTCCTTTTGAACAGACAATCATACAAATCGATTTATGGAAATCTTCTGCTCTATCAATTCCCCCACTATGTGACTTGGAAGCCACCAATTCGGTTATTAACGTCATGCATTGACATTTTATGTGCTGAAATATTGATTGACATTCAGACAATGTGAAAATGCATGGTGAATAAGTTGATTGCATAAGGTAGTTTTAAAGTGATAACAAAGCAGTTGTTACGTGAATTTGAAACATGGCATGAATGCGCTTTTACAGTAACGTTATTCTGACGTCTACTATAAGAAGCTGTTTTTTCAGATGTGTCTAGAATCTCTTCTTATTTGAATAATCACAGATAAGCAATCACAATGTAGCAACCAGTTGCTGAGAAGGGATAAACAATGGTGGTTTCGAACTTAATTTTGTCAACGACATCTATCCATTATGCAAAACGTCTCCGAAGAGGGGATCGTCAAAAATTGATAGCAGTTGCATAGGGCACAGTTATTAAGTAATTAACCTTAATTACTGCAAGAGTAATCAATTAATTGTTATTATTCAATATCAGTTAATCGATTCCCATGATTCTGGTTCATACGAACTTATTATTCAATGCTGTCAAGTGAACTTTTACAGTAACCACATCGAACGCAGCAATGAGTCCATTTCAGGATTACTGAGAGTTATTTTCTATGTGAAAATGATTGTTACATGTTTGTTTCTTATTTCAATTTTTCTTCGCATATCGGACGTCTGTTAAATCATCAATTAGTTAACTGTAATCGTCGACATCAGTGATCAATTAATTGCTGTCATTCGACCTCAATAAATTGATTGACACTAATGTATTTCAATGCAAGTCACCCTCAACAGCCCGTCACCTTTTATGATATCGATTTCAAATCCATCTTTGGATTATTTCAGTAATTCAGTCCACATTTATATTGTTGCCACACTGCGATCATAAGTCCTTGAAAAAAATGGAGCTTTAACGTCACTACTCACCCTTACAGGGGCTCGGACGGTGCTGACATCAGAGTTGGAAGTGGGTCGTGGGTCATGCTTTTCCGAAAAGTTGGTGGGTCGTGGGTCAGACTTCGTTGACTCACTTCCAACCAGTTTGACCCATGATAGATTTGACAATCTCAAATTCTGTAAACTTCATTTATTCGTATTCTTATCATTCATGAGAAAGATTGAGTCAGTGTCACTGAAAGGAGTGATGGATGCACACAGTCAAAATATGCAACACCATTGACTTTCACAAGCATCATCCAGTTTCGAAAGGGGGAGGAATTAACACAAATTAAAGGCTCGAAAACAATTGCTGCTGTCTACTGACAGATGTTGGTTGGTGGAGAGAAGTTGTTCGAGTACAATTGTGTACGCTCGATTCTCGGTCGCTATGTCTGACGATACCCAATGATGTGTGACCTTGATTTCAGAGATACAGCTACTGAAGAAGTCAGGTATTCAGAGGTATTATTAATCTTGAAAATTTTCTTGCAATGCCAGCTGATCTTCGTTATGTTTGTTTCGTTTGATTTTGTTGGTCTTTCGTAGAAAATATCCTCTGGTAGAGATTAGAATGGTAAATCTGTGGTATAGATTGATCAGAGCCTAAATATTTTCGAAATAAGTAATTGATCAAACTATCTTGATAATATACATGCTTCATATCTAAAGTATTTATCCGTTTAATCTACTTTCGCATCGTACATGTTCTATGCATCTTATTGCTCATTCGATGCATGATAATCTGAAATACGCTAATTCATACGACGGTCACTGATATAGACTTATTCCTTTCACACAGACTTATTACGGCAGAGCTCTGTGAGGAGATATTTCTTGACACTTCGTATCAATAAAAAGTTTCGTTTTGATATTTGATTTGGTATCAATAAAAATAGGAATATTTACATGATGTCGCCAGTGATTGTTATCACAACGTACTCGCACATGTAGCACCACTCATATATATCAGATCATCTATGTACATTATAAGCTAATTAATGAATTATAATCTTGTCATCGTGCAATTTTCTATTCATGCGTTACGCATGCTTACTGCCTTTGCTTTTTAATGAATGTCATTCTTACATCAAATATACAACCTTCTACTTAAATCTAACATTAGCGGAAGTAAATGAAATTGGAATCGATTGCCATCAGAAGCAACAAAGTATTAGTTTGACGATTTTTCTGGGATAATTTTCACACATGTAGTATCTAACATAATAAATGCATGCATAAAGGATTTAGGCCTACTGGAGTCTTATTTGTTAACTTCATTTGATTAAGATACGTAAAATTTGAAATTTAGTCTGTTGGGCCCTCAACTTAGCTAATCATCTCTCTACGAGTTAAATAGGTAGCACTAAAAAGGATAGTAAAGCATTATGACAAGAAACAGAATCGCCTAAATATTTGTAGAACCTCAGGCATTTGTGGTGCATGAACTTTGATTATAAGATAATTTTGATGAGGTTACATGTCTATTTATCATGTGACAAGTAGTCTGATGCACTTGAACCTTCATAACAAATCTTAGCAACAATTTTGATACTACCAGGCCTCTACTTAGATAGACATATAATCTTGAATGGAAAAGAAACTAAAGATGATACCAGAAAAGGAAATTGCACTCACATCATTCACCCTCGCAGGATGTGGGTCAAGTGGGTCAAAGATGTGGTGGGTCGTGGGTCACATATGCCGTGGGTCAGGTGGGTCATGGGTCAGACTTCGTTCACCCACTTCCAACTCTGGCTGACATAGACTTTAATCTGGAGCGTTGTGATCTTTTAGTCCGGATGCCCTTCCTGACGACTTTCGGGGCTCGACCTCTAGACCAAAAGATCGCCAGGTCAAGCACTCAACCACTGTGCCACGGAGACCACTTATGCACTGTCAATCGTAATGATGACTCGGTGTATATCCTACTAACTTCCTATTTTTCCAGTTTGTCGACATATAATTTCTCACAAATGAGCACCAAGCAAGATAAGAGCGATTTCAAGTTGCAATATTTTTATCATCATAAAGTGAAAACTCAAGGGTCAAACTGAAAAGTCAGCTATAGAAGTTTTAGGACTAGAATCTGTCCCGTCCGCCTTGTCAGGCAGCACTGGTCTCGATGTATGTTTTGTGCTAGGCTCGCGGTGCTCTGGAATTTCTCGGTTATCAGAGATTTTTTAGATCTGAAAATATTTCGTTTCTGATAGATTTTTCAAAAAGTGTGCGCATATTTCTTAACTTCATGCACTTCACTGACTGTGATTCGACTTTTCGGGATTTTCATGCGCCATGACTTCGAGCCCTGTTTCGTTCTCTAACCTGCTGAGAATTGGCAGTACACCAAGAAGGCTTCCTTGCCCATAACATGCTAGGATAACTAAGTGTTTTGGCAGGAGCCATAATTTTTTGGCTTCAGCTTAAAAATCTTATTATTCAATTCGCTTTCTGTACTACTGCAGAGGAAGTATCGCCCTAGAAAAGTGGAGAATGCAATAAAGGCTTATCAAGTGCAAGTACCAGTATTGCATGAAAGAAGCGAACCTGTGAAGATGACCGAATTGCGTTCTTGAAATGCTTGAGTTCAAGTAGGTCAATTAGGTCAGATTGTGCGATCTGATAGGTAAGGAATAAATTCGGATTTTCACACGGGATGCAGACTTTTGGCTGGCATCCTCTTCAACAGTAGAGTAGGTTTATCTGTTAAGATAAGAAGTTTATAATAAAAAACTACAAAAGTGGATTACAAGATAGAGAGCAGCTTTTCAACGTCGTTGTGAAGTACCTTGCAATGTCCAATACTTGCAAAAGAATTCCAACCAAGTACAAATGCTCAAACAGTCTGTGAAGTCAAAAGATTGCACACCACCTTGAAAATATTGATTTTTGACATATCGAAAAAAGTTGTGCTAATCGCGTCTGTCTGAGACAGTTAGTGCATCTATCGAGGTTAGGAAAATGTTAGGAAAAAAGATAGCACCATCTAGAAGAACAAGAAAGGGAAGACGACGGATGCAATACATGAACAACTAGAAATAAAAATTGGAGAAACTCGGGATGACGCATTTTGTATACTCTGGACCGCGTCAGTTTCTAAGGAAAACTCCTAACATAGAAAATTCAAGAATCAATGGGAACAAAGATAAGAATAACTTGCAAGAGCATAGTTAATGCGTTGCAGTGACCTTTCGACCTCTAGCGTCGAAGGAGGGACTACTAGTAAATATTTGAAGTGATCAATATTTCAGACTAATTGGGCATGGCATGGTGCAATTTTCATGGATAAAGTCGCATTGCTTTCTGATGAGAAATGACGAATATGTGTCAGGACGTCCGTGCGTAATTTATTGAATTGCCCCACAAGGTAAACTTCCAGGTCTGTTAAAACTTGAGCTAATTATGAATTTCGCCCTTCGTCAGTTCATAAAAATTCACCGCCCGTTAGACTGCAATAATCCCCGTAAAATTAATACCTAGGTTACTTACTAGGTAATTTAAGTATTCGCACTAACTCTTCAGTTTTTCGGATAGAAGTTGTAGACTTTGACTGACAACGGTGAATGAAATGAAATATGCGATAGATAAAACTCCCATGCAAAGGATGTGTGGCTGGTAGAACTCGAACCCGTGACCCCAGGCTATCTAGACCTGTCGCCTAACTAACTGAGCTACATGTGCTTACATGCGACCGATGTCAAATGGCAAGAACAACGCATGTGATTTGCTTCGAAATGAGCGTAGAAACCTTCACAATGTGAACAGTTTACTTGGATCTATTTTAATGTAGGCTCTACTGTATATGTAGATGTGAACCTGAGGGCAGCATGTATTATTGGTTAAAATGTAGAGCTACAACAAAAATAAAGTGCGGCCTTCACAATGTAATTGTTGACTGCAGCCTTTGTAGCATATTGATCTTATAGCAAGAAAGATTCATCATGACAGTAACATCAAATGTTGGCAGAAAATAGTAAGTATCGCTATCTCTCCATTATCAGTACAAAGATGTGCAATGATTGCCGCCACCTTATATTTTCTACTGAATAATAATTTCATACATGTCCTGCATCACGTTGTGGTCATAACCTGTAATCATAAAATATCGCCATTTATATATTTCATGACAGCGGGTCTTATTCACTTAGACAATCTAGGTATCTACTTTTTTTGTATCACCGGCAAATACACCAATGCTATCTAAGAAGAATAAGCATATGCTACATATGCTCTGCTTCGTTCGTCGTCACTTGGGATACACACAATAGAAGAAATATTAGATTTGATGAATATTCATAACGATGTCATGTGATAGAAACACAGCACCAAACGAAAGCAAGCTCAGGCAACCACAGACTGATCATTTCTAATTCCCCAAATGAACTGCTTAAAGATCTTAAGTTGAGTAACAGCAATTCTCTGGGGGCACTTGTAATTTGAGAAGATGATCAACTGTTAGACTTCTGTCAAAAGTCAAAAGATTGGATGACATGAGATGAAAGTCATTATCGATCTGTGTTGCTTCATCTTCGATAACACTAGTATTTAGCAAAATGTAGCCTGAAAATCTATGTGGGCCTACATTTACTTATTTATTCAGTACATTTCTATTGCCTTGTACCCAAGTGACTCACATCTCAAAGAAACAATGCTGACAAACAACAGAAAGTGAAAGTCATGGGAAGGAATCTGACAAAAAGAAAATTTATAAGAGGCACTTAAAAGAACTGAGCGACTACTATATACTACTTAAATATATGCAGACTTAAGAATTCGTACATTTCAGTCTCGGCGCCTGCTTGGAAGTGCCCTTATGGTCACTGCTTTCGTTTTCTGCTGTGTTTTACTGCAGAAAAGACATTTATCATGACACATTGGCTGTGTTTCTAAAGACAATAGTTAAATCAACCTTGACAATACAGCGAATGTAAAGAAAACAGTTTTGATCAGGTTTCTTTCATATCTAAGGAATGGAATCATGACAGAAATGCCAAGGAAAGAATATTAGTAGGCATGACTTGTTCATGACAAACATTAATTTAAAAACAACAAAGCTAACATTGTCACACTGGCTCTTAAACCAATAAAATTGCTGCTTCATCATGCTCTGATAATTTTAGAAAATCATGTAAAACCATATATACTGACAAGCATGATCTTCTTGGGTAGAATAAGGAAAGGCAAAAAAGTCTGCATGCAATTTTTCACATTGATCTAGTGCAATTATTTGTTGCATATTAAATGCTTCCAAGTTGTCTTGAAAATGGTTTCTGATAATTGTGCATTTTATTTCCATGATATTTTCGGAATTTGCTGCTTATTCAATTTATTCATTAAAAGCTGATGAACTAGACATCCGGTTGACATGGTTTCAGAGATTCTGATACTTGAGAACATGATTGTTGTTAAATCTGTTAATGTAGCCGATCAAATCTGAAAAACAAAGAGAAAAAAGACAAAATTTTGACACATTCAAAATTTGGAAAATTTCACTAATGACCCAAACGATGCTGAATGACTTGAAAATCTCATATTTCATATGCTCCAAATGATTTTGTAGTTACTTCCATCATTTTTTATGGAAGAATGTTGTAATAGATTGATTAAATTAGCAAAGGCTTGTTATTTTGGAGCCTTACTCCGAAGCGCGATTGTTTCTCTTCTTTATTTTGTAGTTTTCAAATTAATGATCACTGTGAACCATTCATGACCACTGACATTCGTCGTATTTTTTTGTGACAATGACCTGATTTCCTGCTTCATGAGTTGATGTTTTCGCACTACCCGAGAATGCAAATTCAGGCAGATGAATAGAGATCAACAATTTAATTCAGAAGACTCACAAGATTTATTGAATTAATGTATGCCGGTCACGACCTCGTCAAACCAGTCGCAACTGATTTATGACTGATTTAACTATTTTCTCTCAAGTTAAATAAATCGTCTTTGATTCACTCCTTTCCCATGAGAGCTATTCCACAAGCTGTTGCATGTCGTAGTACTGAAATAATTGCAGCATCTTAATCTTTTCTCGAAGAGGGTTGCTATGCAGTAATGCAGATATACTTGATTTTTTTTATCTGCTTTTTTTCCTCTTAGCAGAGGAGTTGTGATGTATTAATGAAAAGCGTGAGAATGGAGTGATTTGGGTCCAGATTTATTATGAATCTTTGAAACTTGATAATTGCATTTGTGTTAGGGAATTGCGAGAGGGGCGAAGAACTGTGTTTTCCATTGGGTAGATTGGAAATCTTGTCAACGTATGAATGAAATCCGCGCATGCGTCTACTGTCATCTTCTTCTGGCTTTATTATGATATTTTTCGTTGGAATATCAACTTGTCACGAGTTGTGGTGTTGGATTGGTTACCATAGCCTCGTCGAAGCTGGACAAATGATTAGATTTCTGGAGTTGTGGCGAGCTCATACTCATTAATCTTCTCTCTTCACTTGTGCTTCTCGGTTGTCAGTGTCGATGTGTGCCTCTATTAGTATCCGACGCATTATGAATCCAATATTTCTGTCGACATTAGGTTGGCATCATTTATGTAGGTGCCAACTGAAAAAACAGAATAAATTAAAGGGTGGAAAGAACGGGTGTGTATGCTATTCTTTTGCCAGTACTGTTGGTGTACATTTCTGACCCATCGCTCCTTCCGCTTCAGAATGCGCATGGCAGATAACGAATCTTCGGCCCAACCTGTCGGTAAGTGTTAGTGTGATGAAATGTTGTGTGAACTGGAAAGTTTCGTGTGAAAGTAATGGTTAATTCGTCAGTTAAAATGATGTTACATTCGTCCGAACTATTGGCTTAATTAAGCGCAGATGCAGGTTAAGTGTGGCGAACTCGTCAAAATTGCGAACTTGTCAAATTCGTCAAAATAGCTTACTTTCAATATAGTTACTACTTTCATCAGAATGAATCAAATAAGTTATTTTTCCTTACATTATCTGCGATGAATCGTCGGCGAATTGGCAAAAGCTCCATATGCGTTTTTAATGGCATTTCAATGTAGAAATAGGCTAAAGAGAATAGCATATCTGTTCTACATCTGTTTAAAGGATTTTCTCTTATCGAAAAATTAAGGTAGTCCATGATTGATGTCTCAGCGGTTCCTGGTCAAAAAGGGCCTGTCAAGATTTCTACAAAGCGGGCCTGAAGTTCAGTTTTGATAAAGCTATCAATAGAAAGCTTCAAAAAAGAAAAATACAACAGAAACATGCCTTGCACTATCGAAGGCCAATGTTTGCATTCAAGTTTTAGCCGGAAATTCAATAGAATGGCCTCTGACAGCTCGTGAAGATATATCCAAATAGGCCTACTTTCAAACTGTCAGAGGCTATTGCTTTTAAGGCTAAAGTTTGAACTAGGTTTTTCAATTTATATGCTTTACTTCGTCTTGAGCGTTGCAAAGGTTTCCATGGGACAGTTTTATCAGACCATTTTGACGTTATACCGTCCGAAACACAGAAAACGTATGCAAGGGTGTCAGCTATTCTGTAAGTGGTCCTATATGCATGAATTTTATCAACTGAATGAGGAAAAATCCTCCAAGGTAATTGGATTTGCTTTGCATCCAATAGAAGCAAATTAAATCAATTAATAAATAAAAATATTCGTTAGGCAGCAGGTGATTATCTAACCAGCTTTCAGAATGCTTGCTAAGAAATCATATTAAATAAGTGCTGTAAGTTGGGGCTTTATGCTTGACATAAATAATAATTCTCTATCTACTATTAATACCCAATTTATTGATCATCAATAATAATTAGGAGTAATTAGTGAAATCAATGGAAATACCTCCTTGAACGTAGCGTTTTTGTGAATAGGCTTTTCTATCATCTATTTTTGAAGTCAGTTTTTATCACAATGGCAATGATAGACGTAAAGGACAACAGCAGCATGACCATCAAAAATAATTTTAATCAGTATGTTATTTTAATCAGGACTGTTAATCAGTATGTTTGGCTACTCAGCTGTTTCTTTGAGAAGCACTGATGTAATTCCAAAATTTACTTAACGACTCATGATAGAGCATCGCATTTCAGATAAAAAAAACAGCTGAACTAACTTCGCAGCTATGCGAAATTGATGTCTACATTTGTGGAATTGTTACACATCGTAGCCTAATTAGATGTATAGATAGATGCACTAGATAGCACATATAATTAAAAAAACTAAAAATTTCATTTATCTTCGGCAAATAGTTGTTCACCTAAATAATTCAAACGAAGCAATCACATAATCAACCTGTCATCTTGATAGGCCGTTGAGGGTTGTAAATCTTCCAAGAATTTTGCTGGAAATATGAAGAGAAATCTTAAAAGCTATGCTCCGCGTAATCGCTACATTGACAGCTAGGTATTTTGATATTTTGTGAAAGATCATTTTCAATTTCAGATTAATCACGCCTTTATGTCCAATGTACATGGTGCATTTTGAGAGTGACTTGTAGTTTAAGATTGCATCACATATCTTTCAAATTACAAATGGTGGCCATACAGACCGCCTTTGTCTTACAACTGATAGATACAAAAAGTCATAAAGAAAGTTCTTCCTCACATCGAGTTACTTTGTCAAAACCAGCATGAAACTTCAGAAAAATGATTTGGAGATATGACCTGTACTGATCGACAATTTTTAATTTCTGTGAAATAACAATGTTAATTTCTTGCACATGTCAACCATTATGGAATGAATTGTTGTCCTATGTTTTGATTCACGCAAAATTATGTAAATAGTTAAGTTTGACAATCACATGTTAGAGTGAGAAAATCCAACTCATATGAAGAATAGATTTGTAATCACGAACTAAACATGCTTAGCGTTGATCATTCAGTTGTTACTGAAAATGTTATTGCAAGTGAAATATCTTAGAAATGAAATAAATCTACCTTGTGCAGTATGTGAATCCGTGCCACAATATAGTGGTCTCCGTGGTACAGTGGTAAGTGCTTGGCCTAGCAATCTTTCGGTCGAGAAATCGAGCCCTGAAAGTGTCATTCGAAGTCGTCAGGAAGGGCATTCGGACTAAAGGAACACAATGCTCCAGTTAAAAGTCTGACTATGTCAGCACCGTCTAATCCCCAGTATGGGAGAGTAGTGACGTTAAACCTCCATTTTTTGTACAGTATATTTTGTCTAGGCAATAGGATTCTGTAATGTGGGGCTTCAATGTGTGATAGAATTACATTGGCGTAATGTAGCACAGTCTGGACAATATGCTAAAATTTGTGTTCCATTATTTCGTCGGTTACAAAATCAATCTTTTTGCTGATACTGATGATCTCAACAACCCATGAGTGGTAAATTAACTTCCTTTATATCAAAGAGAAGTTTGAGGCAGTCAAAAATATTTGAAAGCAAACTTCTGTTTTAAATTAATGTATATCAGAACAGACTGGCTCTTGGCCTAATGGATTAAGTCAGAGTGCATCGAGGTGCAACCTTGTATAGCTTTACATCGAGATTTAAGTAAAATCGTGCTATGTGAAATGTCTCTTTAAAATGTACACCGACAATGCAAGCAATACATTTATTCGAAAAATTTCGCGTTTCTAAATATCGCGAATCGGCATATTTGCAATATCGTAGTTCATGAGATGTATTGACTCCTCCTGATTTCCATGTTCTTAAATATTTTTGCGAATTGGCAATAACACCGACTTTTCACGAATCCGATAATGTTTCCTCAAACATGAATATAGTGGTCTTAGAACGATATTTTGATTTTCTTGTTCGTTTGACCTATGTATCATTGTTCTATGATATCTAATTTTCTTTTTTCATGTAGTACTAGTTTCATCGGTTCCCTATCGGTCAAACTTTGCGTTTTAGATATTTATTTAACAGCATGTTTGACATTTCGATTATTTCTTACGTTGCGTTAATTTTACTACTCGCAATACTTCGATGTAGGAAAAATTGCTAAGGTAAACGATCGAAAGTTGTTTCCGCTTAATTCCAATGTGACATCTGTTTGTAAAGGTTTGGATGTTTGCTCTGCAGAAAATGAAAAGTTCTAACAGGTCTAAATAGTCTGCTTAGATCACACCGGAAATGGGATGTTCAAATAGTCAAATCTGTTTCTTGTACAGCAGTTCTAGATGCAGAAAAATTATTTTTCATGCAATTTGAAAATTATTGTCTTGAAGTCCTAAGACTTGTAAGAAATCAAGAATTCTGCTCATTCATCTCTCAATGATGGAAATGGGGAGCACATTATGTCAATGCTTTGTGATACTTAAGCGAAATTAGAAATGAATACTGGTTCTATATTTTCTTGAATTGAACTTTCACCAAGAATGAGCACAGCCAGCTGTCATGTAACTAGTTATTGAAAGGGAAACAAACGGCTTTGGTGAACTCGAAAGTATATTAGACGTGCAAATTTCGGTCGAAACCGTGTGGAGTGTTATTAGTATTACTAATATAAATTACTATACAAATGGCTAAAAGAGCAGAAATAATAAGGTTATCAAGTTTTTCTGTACGGAATGGACATCGAGATTTGTCAATTTCTTACAAGTTATCAAGTTATTCCTTACTGCCTGTAGTTTATCAAACATGGCAAGATCTGTTGACCGAATCAAAATTCCCTGCGGAAGCACATGAGTGCTATTATCTGTTTGATAATAGGCCACTCAAAGAGTGCGCCAGTAAGAGAAATTCCATCATGTCATGTTTATCGAGAGCAGCATATATGCGACTTGCAACGTCACAAGATGTTTTGAAAAGTATGTTCTTTTTGACCCTCGTAATTAGAAGTGGTCTTCATTTGTTGCTCTATCAAGAAGTTGGCGATCTAAGCTTGTATGATGCTTGTCAGACGCATGCAGGATGGCTGCATGCTTTTTATAGCTATAGCTCAGCGAATGGCCAATTTTTTTAGTTTCCTAAATCGCGCTAAGGCGAACTGTAGTCCCTGCCTCACCGATTATGTCACACTCCCGATTTACGTCCACTGAACACGTCCGACGGGACGAGACATGGGGTGGGGTAACGTTTATAAGTCAAAACGTCTGTTCCTATCATATATTATACTGCATTAATTTTAATCTCTGTGATCGATGATCACACATATTTGCGAGACGGAAGTGCAGAAACCCCAGGTTGAGATTTTCTGCTTATGTGGGAAGGTATCATCGCTCTCAAGGTTGCTTATGCATGCACCCAAACTCAGTCACCTCCGTTAGAATGTTACTAACCTGCTATGTAATTGGAGCTACCATAATTTGTGCCAATCCCTAATCATAAGAATGCTATTGAGGACTTGATATCAAAGTTGCAGTATTGTAATTCCGCTAAATGTAAAGAAGAGCGCCAAAGCAAATGGTAAGACAAAGTTTTGATAATGCAAAAGTTAAGTACGGGCATTTTATATGTCCGTTTGGACACATGCCCACCATTTTGCCAAGTATGTCAATTTGGTCACCTGTTAATCAATCGCAACGAAGTCAATCCTAGTGACAAAATTCAGAGGCAAAAACTAATATTTCAGCGTCATTCATCAGACGCTTTTGCATTATAATAATTATTATAATACATATATGTATTTGTATAATCAAGGCTCCGGTGTACAGCTCAAGCCACGGAACAAAACAGTAACGTCTTTAATTTGCGGCGAAATTGGAAGAGGACAATGTCAAAGTCTCGGATGTTCTCAGGAAGACTTTTCCAGAGTCTAGGACCCGCTGCCGAGAAAGCACAGTCCCCCGTGCGGGTATTACTTGATGTAAACATGAAGTATTACTGCAGTTTGCTGCCGAACTCATTTAGAAATAGTTTCAACGCAGTTTCTTACTTTCTTTGAATCGTCCTTAAATACCGTATTATCTCCTACTTAAGCCGCCCTCCAACTTAAGCCGCAGTCTTAAAATTTATAAAAAGATGGTTGACTTTAACTTAAGCCGCACCCTTCCAACTTAAGCCGCATATTATATTTCAGTATGTACATCTTAATATTAGCTTAACGCATAGTAAGCGTGCTCAGAAAGGAGAATCTACATGTATCGCTTGGGAATCTATAGCACAACTGACTCCCGAGGCTTTTCAATCTTGGCTTATCGACCACGCACGCAGATATGATAACTTACTGACCAAACAATAGCGTTTAGGGGGGATCTCGATGGAAGGCAAGTGGGACATTTCTACATTCATATACCGGTAGCAGGAACACGGTATGTCATTTCCATTCTAGGAACCCAGAGGCGTCGGATGAGTCTAATTCAGTGGTGTCATTTGTATGCGACTTATAACAATTTCTATTGTTGCACCTGTCACATGATACCCGTATTGTGTGCGGACAACATTGAGATAGAAAAGGGGAGAGCGCCAACTACCGACAGACAAGCGTGCCGCGAATTATCTCACTGACTGGCGTTGAATAGTGAATTAATACATTGCTCCTATGGAAGAAATATGTGATGTCTGCACATTTACCTCTCTAACTTCTGAACTACTCGTCAGATTGCGTTCAAATTTGAAACATTAACGATTCAGGTATGACGATCATTTCATCTGTTCATACCATAGAAAAATTTCCAATATTAAAAAAGTTAGTCAGCGTGACAAAATAAGTAATCTGGTTGAAAATCGAGAAATTTCGTCATTTTGACGAGTTATCACTTACGCTGACTAACTTTTTTAAAATTGGATATTTTTCCAATTTGGATATTTATCTCAATGGCGGACAACCCAAACATCCATTGCCGACAACGAATCCTCGTGATTGGTTAGCCATGACTCGTTAAACCACTTGCGCCTCTATGTTGCCATTGACAACAGTTTTTTCCAGTTAGAAAGTGCAAGATTTACGACCAAATCATTCTTCTGTGGAAGTTCATTGCCGTCATGCCACCGAAAAGGAGAGCGACGTACGACATGGCCTTCAGACTGAACGCGATTGAATTTGCAAAAGAAAAAAGTATCCGTCAAGCTGGCAAGGAATATAACGTCGATGAGTCTTGCATACGTCGTTGGATTCGCGATCAGAAGAAAATAAAGAAGCGTCTCTGTTGATGGGGAAGAGGTCAGTTCGAACTCATGAGAAAAAACATGGACGACATATAGATACGGACTTTGAAACGGAATTGGTTGGCTGGATTAATTTTGAGCGAGAAGCACGTCACCCGGTATCACGCAAGGCTCTAATACAGAAAGCCCTTTCATATGGACGTGAGGACTTCAAAGCCTCTCTAGGATGGTTGGAGAAATTCCTGCATAGAAACGGTTTCAGTCTTCGACGCGCAACGACACAAGGACAGCGCGAGCCAGAGGATCTTTTACCAAAATTGGCTGCATTTGTTGCATACGTCGAAAACGTACGTCGAACAGAGGGAATTTCGCCACAAAACATTATCACTATGGATGAAACAGCTGTCTGGCTGGATAGTGCTCCATCAACGACGCTCCACTCTCGTGGTGAACGAACCGTTAGTATCCGAACCACTGGTCATGAGAAGGCTTGCGTCACTGTGTGTCTTACGGCAGCTGGAGATGGCACAAAGTATAAGCCGCTTATCGTATTCAAAGGTGCTGTCCGTGACGTACGATTGTTGTCTCAAGACTTCAGGGGTCAGGCACACATCTTGTCGACGAAGTCAGGTTGGATGGATCAAGAAGCCACAATCGAATACCTTCACAGGATCTTCGGACTTGGCTCCTCCAAGAAACTGTTAGCGTGGGACGCATTTCGTTGCCACACGACAACTCAGACTAAAGCTGTGATGAAGCAAAAGAAGATAATTCCCGCCGTTATTCCGTCTGGATGTACTGGAAAGATACAGGTGGCTGATGTTGTTCTGAATCGACCATTCAAGCAACATATCGTCGATTTCTATTCTGAGTGGATCGCCGACGACACTCAGCAGACCAGAACACCCAGTGGCAACCTCCGCGCACCGTCTCGTCGACAGTTAGTGCAGTGGGTCATCGCTGCGTGGGAAAAAATAAGCAATGACATGGTCAAGGAGCATACAAATCGTGCGGGCTGACTAACGATCTCGAAGGGTCTGAAGATGAACGAATCACGTGTCTACGAGGAGAAGAATCAAAACGACTTCTGAACGAAGCTCGCACAAACGCTCTGATGACATCAGTCAACATCAGTGACAGCGAGGACATTTCAGGTGACGACAATACCGATGACGAAATTAGTGACGATGACGTTATTGTTTGAGAATTCAAAGCAACTTACGACCAGTAATAATTTACATCCGACAGTAATTTTTGAGCTTTTGAGGGAATTTCCACAAACCACTCTTGTTTTTCATAATATGCTCGACTCAGTAATTTTATGCATTTTGTTTAGACCTATAATACATGTTTTTTATATGAAGATTCGTTTTCAATTTATTATTAGTTTGGTATCAATTTGGGATCATAGTTATGGTAGATAATGGAGATAATAATTTGTACACAATTTTCTTGAAAAGTATAATCGAACTTAAGCCGCAGTATTCCAACTTAAGCCGCACCTGCGTCTTAAGTTAGAATTTTGAGACGTTTTGCTGCAAAATGGTGCGGCTTAAGTAGGAGATAATACGGTAGTAGTGTCTATGCAAGAACAATCATATGAGACATAACAAGATGCAACTTCATGCCATGCATCAATGTTGCAATTTTTATTGCATATAAGGAAAGTGCATTTCTATCTATAGCAATGCATTTTGAATGACAAAAATGAAGCTTCAAGGTAGAACTTCTATCTCGATTGCAGTGTGTATCTTTTACCCTTAGTCGAGCGCTTGTACTTTAGAATGATACTTTTCATCACATCCTTCTTTCAGAAAACACGCATCTGTCAGCTATCTAAGTGATAGGACGACTTGACCGTTATGTTTGATTCAAGCTGCTTCACTTAGCTTGTCTAGCTCACTTTTTCTTGGTCCCTCATTTACACGAGATACGCATCTTAGCCGTTGTCGCTCACGTTCTCTCTTCCATCTTCAATCGTCTTCTGCGGAGCAAAGGCGATGCCGAAATTGGTTAAATTCTCAAGCAAAGTGTTTGAGAAAGAGGAGTTATGCCTAAGCATTCATCAAATATTCCGAATGTTAGTGAAAACTTAATTCAACATCGACCTCGGTTTAATTTTATTCAAAGGAGGTTGCCTTCGTTTGATCGAGATGAGCGGCGTCGAGATGTTAAATCAATGAGTTTGTGAGATATTAAGTCTGTTCGTCTCATAGTGCGAAAGGTGTTACTAGAAGTGTTTGGCTTTCATTAAGGTTGGAATTAGAGTGAGTCGGGCAATGTTCAGAGGCTATGAAAACCAATACGAACCTGAAAGTATTTGAAGTCCGATCGAAACTGAATTCTGTCGGTGTCGGACGGTTGTTCCTTTACTTTTTGCATTTTTTATTTGAAAAATTTATAGTTCAGACCACACCAAGCAGATGAGATTCATTACTGGATCTGCAAATGATGCCTCTTCAAGTGAGCAGGGGAAAGCTTTGAGATATGGTTTCAAGCCTAATTGATGAGCTTTTTTATAGATTCTGTTTATGCATAGTTGCAGTCATTTCATTTTGTCTTCCACTTTAATTACAGAATCAGTGCTGTGTGAGGTGAGGAATTTTTTCGATAGTCGATTTATCAGTTACAGATTTGATTAAGGAAGAACTGTTTATTTGTAGATCATTTAGGCATTTTTAATACTGAAATTTCATACATGCATGTAGATGGAAAAAATGATGTTTAAAAGGCACTACTTCCCCAATCTGGGGGCTTGGACGGTGCTGACATACACGCTCTTTTAGCCCGGATGCAGTTCCTGCCGACTTCCAGTGGCACTCGCGGGGCTCCATTGTACGAAAGATCGCCATGCCAAGCACGTAACCACTGTGCCACGGAGACCACTAATGTAGATTCACAAATGCACAAATGTAAATGACAGACGAGCAACCAAATGTGTGAGTATTTTACGGAAATATTTTGTGTGAGCCTTATCATTTATTATCGAAACCTATGGAATGAGACACAAGTTAAGTGAATAGCAACAACTAAGTCAATAAAAGACATTAACACCCTTGATTCTTAGAACGCACTCGCCTGACTTAAGAATCGAACCGAAGTGCACGGTGAAGCGAGTTTGTATACTCTTCACTAGGCCTTGCCGACGGTACAAAAGGAATGCGAGTGAAGGCAGAAAACATTTCCAAGTGATATCGACAGCTTATTGTCCTAATATAATCAACAGAATGCCAGCAGCATTCATTTTGTAGCGAGGCAGCATAACAGCATGTCTTTCGACGACCCACACAGTATAGATTGGCAGCAAAGGTATGACGTATCAGAGTAAATATCTAAAAATAGTAACAATTACTATTTCAATAGAAGCCACCAGCACCCTTGAATCTCCGATTCAGGAATCGAACCGAGCTCCATAGTGGATACGAGCTGTTTTACTGACTTAGTAATAGTCATTCTCTTTAGATGTTCAGTCTATTTCGACATACCTTCGTTGCCGATCTATGCTGTGTGACGTAGTCGAATGACATGCTGTCTCGCTATGAAATTAGTGTTGCTGGCAGGCTACTGCGATTGTACTTGAGTACAAGTACAAGTACATTGAAAACATAATGAATACAAGTCCAAGTACATATACTTGATCCAATGTCATTCAAGTGCAATTATAAGTACTAAAAAATCAAGCACAAGTACTGAATTCAGGGTGCCCGCGACCTGGAAAAACCTGATATTGCTCCATAAACATGGAAAAACCTGCTGGGATATCAAAAACCTGGAAATTTTGAAAATGTTTTTATCATGTACGAGTACTCGTATCTCGTACACGAAATCTCGTAGGAGTACTCGTATACAAAATCTCGTATACTTTGACAAAGTCTTGAAAACATAAACGATATTTAATATTTCTATGTACAGTCATGTAGACTTTTAATAAAGAATCTGGTTGGAATATAAACGGTTTCTTAAGAAACATACATAATATGTTTAAGGATTGTCCATCTCGCCGTGCATCGTTTAAAGATGTAACTGGTTGTAATCTCTTTCCATTGAAGTTCTGTGTAGTAAGGTGGATTGAAAATGCTGATGTAGCCGCAAGAGCAATCGAGATTTATCCTCATTTGATGAAGTGGTTTAAAGAGGTGAATGTTTCGACTCAGTTGTATGAAACCATTCAGAGTCAGTTGCATAACCAATTTCTTATCGCTGAACTGCACTTCTTCAAATCTGTCGCATTGCAGATAGAACCATTTCTGACACAATTTCAGTCTCCTAAACCAATGTTTCCATTTTTGTATGAGCATCTCGATCGACTCATTAAAGACCTCATGAAACGCTTCGTAAAACATGAAGTTATGAATTCTTTGACAAGCTTCCGAAAACTTTCAGCTGTTGATATTTCATTGAAAAGTGATGCTTTATTGTTTCAACCTGACGTTGGGTTTGGTGCTAACAAAGCACTTAAAAACTTGCAGCAACGCCAGAAGAATCAGTTTTATAGTGATTGCAAGATGTTTCTGTCTGCCCTTGTCAGAAAGTTTCTTGAACGATGTCCATTACATTTTCCAATCGTACGTGCAGCAAGTGCATTGTCTCCATCTTGTATACAAACCAGTAAAGCTGCATGTCTTGCACGAATGCAGATATTGTTAGAGAATTTAGTAGAAGCCAACCACGTTTCTGAAGAAATTGCAGATAAAGCAAAGCAGCAATATTCCAATCTTCTTGAGGATATTGTTTTCGGTGAGAAAGTGAATGCCTATGAAGCTAATTCCAAAAGACTCGATGATTTTTATGCTGAGGCCATTGGAGAAAATTCTGATATGAAAGATCTCTGACGGTGACCAAAATGATTTTGATTTTGTCACACGGAAATAGCTCTGTCGAATCCAGCTTTTCAGTGAACAAAAATTTCTTAGTTGTAAATTTACACAATCAATCTCTCATAGCTCAGCGCATGGTGTTCGATCACTTGAATGCTTGCGGTGGTCCATTGAACGTTGCAATTACACCTGAATTGAAAAAGTCCGTAGGTCTGGCTAGGCAGCGGTATCGGAATGCACTTGAAATGAAAAAAACGACTTCACATGAGTCATATGA
The DNA here is from genome assembly GCA_907163375.1 of Prostheceraeus crozeri. Lineage (NCBI taxonomy): Eukaryota > Metazoa > Platyhelminthes > Polycladida > Euryleptidae > Prostheceraeus > Prostheceraeus crozeri. Next base: position 162,792 of record CAJQUW010016631.1, read on the forward strand.
AAAGACAAACGAAAGAGGCACGCTGAGGAATTAATGGAGGAGTTTGAGATGCAAGAAAATGGCTGTTTTGGCAAATGCGAAGGCAGAAGAAAATGCAATTCAACAAGAAAATGGCAGAACTCTAAAAATAATGAAAAGCTAAAGTGACCTTTACAACAAACTGCAACTTTCATCACAATAGATGTTATCATAATCACTATCGTTTTCCTTTCATCTTCATGTACAATTTATATACATATATATCGTAGTTTTGTAGATTTTATATTTTATAATTTTTTGAATGAGGAATAAAATAATATGAGAAGTTATCAAATGTTGCGAATACATCAAATATCATTAAATTGATGCGAAAGAAATACCTATATCTGACTTTTTCTTCTTAAGAACATGATAGAGTAGATGGTATCCAGTTCATCGAAAATCAACATGAAAAAAAATAACGAAATATATAATCTTGAAATAACTGAAAAACCTGGAATTTCATGGTCCAAAAGCCGCGGGCACCCT
>CAJQUW010016632.1:0-13687 GCA_907163375.1 Prostheceraeus crozeri
TGATGCTGCTAATGGATGCTACACTGGAGTCTTTCTACACGAATTCTTTTTTTGGAACGATAAATTGCAGATCTGTTGTAAACGCAAGACAGGATGAATTACTAACTTTTTTCTTTGTGATGAAACAGCCTAAGACGTAGTTTGTTCCTTACAGAAACTTGGGCTAGACAACTCCCGTTTGGTGATAATTTCGTTTTCCTTTTTCTCATTACACGCACACACCGAGTTGATCGTAATACTTCGAAAAAAGGTGGTGGAATATGTTTGTAGGCGGTGTCAGCAGTTCTTTTAGATCAGAAACAACTTGCCAATTTATACTGATATCGATGATTTTGAAATGCTGATGATTGTTCGTATAATCCTGTAATAAATTTCATGGGATCATTTGTTAATTATATTAATTTCCTCACGGAAGTACGTTTCAAATGCAAAGACCAAAACAGCAACAAATTTCTATCAGTATTATTGCCGTGGTTTGGATCTGTCCATCCTTTGTCTTATCCTTAAATCAGTGATGGTCATCTTTATTGGAGATTTCAATCTGTTTTTAGTTGTGGATATTTTGTTTCAAATCAAGCTTTGTATAAGAAATGTTTTATTGTTAAAATCTACTCGTTAAAGATGCTATTCTTATTACTGATTTAATTTCTTATCCCTGAGAAGTATGTTATCATTGGTTTCTATCTACCTTGTGAAATTTATACTACCACTCTGTTCTAGTGAACACGGGGAAGGAAAACATTTGAATTTTGTTCGCTCGAATCAGCCGTGATATCCTGATGATACCTTATAGTGAAAGTAATGAATTGATTTCCCCCGCAAATCATTATTTTTTATCTGTTTCGCGATAACTTATCTTTCTATTGATTGTGAATTTCTTGTATTTTTATGGACAGTGACCTGAACAGTATGTGGTGAGCTTTTTCTATTATCATCTTGATACCTGTCTCTTAATGATTGCCTGCCTGATCGACTATGTGTAAAAAAAACAGTCAAAGATCCCTCCTTGGATTACGAATGTGATTAAAGTCCTCATTAATAAACTGTAACCAAGCATTTAAAAAAAGTAAAGATTGTGCAATTATAACCGACACTACAAGGAAAAAAGTTGAGAACAGAGCAATTTTACAACGCAAAGAAAAGTTGGGAGAGATAGAATGCTGAAAAACATGGAAGACTCGGTATGGACGTTTTACAAAGAAGTTGAAGGGTGAGAGAAATTTAAATGGAAAACGAGGGTTGCCTAATATTGTGATACCCGATAATAGCGTCGAGTCCCTATACTTTGAGGAACATTAAAGACAAATATTGATTCTAGTTGTCAAAAATGAAAACCAAAATGACAAATATCCCAATGCAATGTTTTCCCATTCATGACCGCCTTTTCAATTTAAAGAAGCTGAGATACACGATATGCCTAACGGAAAATTAGTCCTTCAAAATCGTCTGGGACCTGATGAAATTCCCCTCGGGGAAAATTCTGGTCGTATGGTTCGCTGATGACATTTGTTGAAACCATTGACTGCAATTTTTAATGTTTGTGTTTCAAGTGTGCTGATTTGAACCATTACAATGGAAAATGGCGAATATTGTGCCATAACCAAAAACGTCTCCCACCAAACCTCTTTAACAGCCTTGAGACCTATAACTTTGCTATCAAATGCCAGAGAGAATCTTATGATGAAGTGTATGTTAAAACATGGATTAAAGCGCGGCGAGTCGCGTTCTTGTTAAAATATAATGACGAACCAACAGTACGCGCTATCGACCCTAATAGTTCAACTATCTGTGCCCTAATTGACCTTGAAGATTATCCTGAAGAGAAGTTTAGAATATAGTCAGATATTAATTGCGTGCCATAGCCTCTTGGGGGGGGGGGGGGGGGGGGGGAGCAATCGATTCTTCCTTAAGGGTTTCCGATAGTGGTACCTTCATGATATTCCTCATTAACCAAATGAAAATTTTCAAGATGATTTTAGCGGGTTACAATAACATATTTGTGCGGAATTAATTTACAGCAAATCGAGCTTTAAAATCAAATGGAAGGACAAAAAGCAGCGTTTGTTATTCGATGATACCGAGTGGGATCCCTCAAGGATCATCCTTAGGGCCCCATTGTTTATTTGGCTACATCATGTTTCCGACTTGACAATCTCAAATTACAAGAGGTGTGCAAGACTCTGCCATGATTTTCAAATACGCTGCCTACGAACCATTTTTTATTAGCTGCACCATATACGAAGAGGAGAACCTCATCTTCTAATATTGGCTGAAAACATACTAAAGTATAAATAGATTGGACCCAGAAAAGTTGGATTGACATCAAAGAAGAAAAGTGTCAGCAAGGATGCCTGTTTACCCACTAACTCGTTCCATGTCAGACCGCAGAAACGAATTTGCATTGCCTAACATTCCTGTGGAGAATAGCATGAAATACTTGGTATAACATTTGAATGCAATCTAAAGTGGTAAATCAGCATTTTAACCATATTTGTAAAAGAGCCTCATCGAGACTTGTATGTTAATGTCGGCAATTTACGGAGCGTGAGCTATTTACCGACTTCCCGAACTAAAACCTTAGTATAACCAAAAAATTGCATAAGAAGCTTACATGAAATATGGAGCACGCTCTTTTGTTCGGACTTACCACGCAAATTAGTCATTAAAATTGGAGCAATTCAACGCCGGGGGAGGGGGGGGGGGGGGGGATCTCATTTTGTGATTTGTAACACACACGATTGGCGAATGTCTCAATTTCCGGGTTCCCGCGATGAGTATCGCATAACTATCCTTAGTTTCATATTGTTTGAAAGTATATTGGGAAATAATGAACACATTCTTCAATCATCTTCCTCCCATCAGTTATGCCAATAGTCCCGGAAAGTTTCGTATACCAATCTCAAGAACAGCTCTTCGCAGTAAATGTTTTATCATGGGGGACAAATGTCACGACTTCATAACAGCAACTTTACCTTTAATGAAGCGTACCTCGTTCATTAAAACACGTTTTTTGTTAAGTTATTTTTCAATGTTAAATGAATGTCCATTCTTTACATTGGTCTTTGGCCCCAACCGATTTTCAGTACTCTGTGGGCAATGTTATTTTACTCAAATAAACGATTATTATTATTATTACATATAAAATATTATTTGCCGGAAGCCGAGGAACTATTGTATTAATAGCATAGAGTATATTCAAATAAAGCAATTAATACAAATTATCTAGCACTTATGGCAAGTTTTCGTCATTCCACGATTTTTTTTTTCATTATCTTCATCCACCGACCACAAAACAGTCATTTAAGTGATGTGGTCAATATTTTAGTGACAAAATTTATCATAATTTGGACTATTTCTTCAAAGTATATATCTCCAACAAGGATCATCAAATGCATGTTGACAAATACTGTTATAAAATGACAGATAAAAAATTACATAGGCAACACACTGATGTAAGAAAAAATGAGATGTTAGGGTTGTCCAATAAAAATAAATCTTCCAAATTGTTGATATAAGATGACTTTCAATAATTCAGGTGAGGAACATTTAGGATGACAAAAAATAGTATATAATTTAGGTAGGGCCTCATCATATTTCCAACATCCATTCATGAATGAAATCTAAAAAGTGATCAATGTATATACAAGTGGTTTATCAACAAAGAAAGTGAAGTATTTCTAGATTCGATACAAAGATTATCATGTGTTAAGTGGGCAAAGGGGGGGGGGGGGGGGGGAGTTGGTAAGTCACGGTCATATTACAATCATAGGGGGGTAGGGATACCAATGCATGCGCCCAGCTTCCATGCTGGCCCATTCGGGGCGGAACGCCTTTCACCGCGCTCCACCCGGTGCCCCGCCCCCAGCCACATACAATCGCACAGAAAATGATGGTTTAAACCCAGTCGTCCTATTAAGTGCCTTAAAACAATCAATTAATTTCTAATGCAAATTAACCGCGATCCGACAGTAGGGTTTGTCCAGCCGTTATTAGTTCACATGTCATTTTTTAGTGAAAGTCGTTTATTTTTATAGTTCTCAATTCCAAAATTAGACGGCCCTTATTTTATTAAGATTTAAGGCCGTCTAATTTGCCTATGTAATACCATTGAGGTAAGGAGCATATTCACCATCCATCTTCCGCGTGGGGGGTTCCAAGCCCTGAAAATGGCATTGAGGAGATTCCTATGGTTCACAATTATGATTAGTAGATATCTCCATCTTAACCATGTCTTTAATGTATTATGAAGCTGCATGGGCTATATAGAAAATCATCAAATAGATTTTAGTCATCAAGCAGATCGAAATCTCTGGATATTTTGAATGGGGGGTCATAGGAAATTTTTAAGGTTTTCAGTAACTTAATGACATATATTACCTTTCAAATGATCAGTCCTAAATTCTTCTGGCGCTACGACGCCGTACGCATTTAGTGCTGTCAATTTGAAAGGTAATATATCTTCATTGTAACCATAGAAATGCACCTTCATTCTATGTGATTTGTCTTATCAAATATATGCTACGATAAAAACCCATGTAATTTTGTTCGCTGTTTCATGAGTTTTTGACATACAGTAGCTATTCAGTTCCTTCCATTCAATATTTCAATAAGCTATTCTGTTGTCAATACGATAATGCGATATCAAATAAAATTGCTTATAAGCGCTGGCAAAAAAATAATATGAACCCAAAGAGAAAATCTGCAATAGAAAAGGAGAGTAATAAGCAGGTGGATAAGGGTGCACATTTACAGAAAGTTTGCCTCTTTATATATTTATCGATACTTTAAGAAGGAAGATCCTTAGGTAATTTCAACGAGTCTCGATTCCACGATCGAAAATACTTCTCTTGATCCTATGACCTCCAGTCATCGATATTGCTTTCCCCTGAGTCTGATATCCTTGGGCTACAGAATCCTTAGATGTAAACCCCTCGACGCAATTGTGTCATGGTTAGAGAGCGTGTCAAAGGTCATAGCTTCAAATCGAAAGTATTATATAATGTGACTGGTTAAAAAATAAAATAAGAGGAGAGAGGGGGGGGGGAAAGGAGAGGGAAAAAATAAAAAAAAACAAAAAAAAAAAAAAAAAAAGAAAAAAAAAAAAAAAAAAAAAAAAAAAAAATAAAAAAATAAAATAAAAAAAACTCCGCTTGTTTATTGCATAATAGTCAGAAAGATTTGGCTGAAAAATAAGAGACCGACGATTTTGTCGAAATCATTGACTCTTGTGGATCACCCCTCTTTACATCCAGTTCGAACCCCACGAACCTATTTTAACCTACAAGATCAACACATATCGACATGATTCATTTCAAACTCCATCATAGCTGCCGTCAACACGTCCTGGACAATAGTGTATTCTACTCTTTACCTCTGACGGTGTAGAGAAATTTGACCCAACCATTTTCCTTCATCCTCCCACCGAAACAATTTTGTATTTAACGTGATAGTACCTTGAGACTTGGGGTGCCAACCCAACCTTGCCCCTAAATAGAACTCTTTGACAAAATTATAAGCAATTTGTTATCGAACCCTTTCCTCAGTATTTAGATCAGAAATGCGTTGTTATTGAAGTTAAATGAATTGAAAAGACATGGGAACCCATCAGACACGGCATCAATCCTAGTTCCTTAGTAATAATCAATAAAGCATCATGTACAGTAATACAGGATTGGTCGCAGCTTCAAGATTTGCTATTTTATTGTCAATGAATTATAAAAGTCCACCTTGTATAAATATTGGTATGATGCCCTGATAAATTATCTTCGCGCATCATGATGAACCAGTTGGTTTTATAGACCATAAATTGTTAAACTCATGAAACTGAGCTCTCAATGTTTTGGACTAAAGTTAGAGTTTGCAATTAACAGTACTTGGCAGCTTTCAATAGCCTGCATCTTAATCTACAAATTACAAGAAGACATGAAATCTAAAATTCCACAAGTTTCAATTCCCAGTTTTTTATAAGAATAAAATTGGTAACCTTCATGAAATTGGACCTGGCTTTGCAGAGCGCAAGCACGGCGATGTGGTCTTAAACATATTACCATGGACAGTAGAATATAATACTGGCGGACCGCTTCGCCATCCAGTAGGCGCGGAATTACTTGTAGTTGAATCTAAATTGAACGACTTCGTGTCTAACTCCATTGTAAAAACGTCTCATCATCTTTGTTTTTATCTGTTCGATGTTTTGAAAAATTACACTTCTTGATTACTTACGCGTTGAATTTTTTCTAGGACATTTGTCCAGGTTTCACACTGTTCTCGCGAACTAACTCAGTGCTCGGAGTTTCAGAGGGTCGGCAGTAATCCATGGGGCCGTATGGAGATAATGTTGAAGAGAAGGATTGGTCAGTCGGATCAAGTCCCTTGGAATGCGCTAGATCGTGGGAGCGAGAGGCTTGGAACAAAGACAGCTTTAGGTTATCGTTCACCTCCCGATAATGTTGCTGCACATGTGAGGAATTCGGATTACTTATGGTACTGGCGAGCAGGAGGCCACAAATGGACCTTGGCGAGGAGGAAAATCTCATGGGGGATGGGAAACGTTCGTGTATTGGGGAGGGGACCGTGTACCAACTGTGATGCGTTGGCCTGGAATCATACCTCCCGATTGTCCACAGAGTGAAACGCAACGTCCAATATGGACCATCTTTCCGACACTTTACTGCATGCATGGAGCAACCCCGATCCATGCCAAAAAATTCATAATAGATGGAGGTGGATCAGTCTTCTACCTAATATACTTTTAAGGAACTAAGGAAGTGCTGCCGGAGAGATTCATCTTCTTATACTGTGCAGACCAAGTTGTTTCTCAGAGAGCGCATAGGAACCTGATGCCGTGTGGAAACAGTCGACTTGCCTTCTTCCGCCTTGGTTGCCCGGCACGTGATCGAATGTGGGCTTCCTGTGCCCATGTTTATGAACGCAAGGGGTGACGATCCATTCTGATCCTATTCCTACATAATCTTAACATAGATCTCCAACTGAACGAAACCCTATTAAGCATGAATATTGGGAAATCATATTGCTATTCGAGAGAGAATGATTGGAAGCTGTGAGAGATCATAAACAGTCGATTGGAGATGTTCCAAGTCAGTTCTCACTTGGTAAAAACATAATGTATAGGCCCTTGGTTTGCAACCATGTTGTCAACTTTCCACTCTGTAATTGTAAGGATACTAAATGGATGAAATGAACTTAATTGTCTAAAGATTTTCACGTGTTTTTTTCCTTCCTGATTGAATCAGGATCTGGCTTTCTCTTACTACTTATTTTCTTCGAGTTTTTATCATAATTTTTATTTTGCTAGTAATATTTTTCAATTCGTCATCAATGTAATTTGATCATACAATTTGCCATAAGATTCGTCGTAATCAATTTGCCAATGTCGATTTTATCTCTCAGAATTTACGTTCAAGAGAGCGGTTTAACAAGTTGTCCAACAAATCTCTAGTAACTTCACAACGAACGATCAACGATTTTCATCTCACAATTTTGGTGAAGACTTAGTAATTGGAAAGTACGCAGACTCTTTTGTGCATCGAAATAATTGTCAAGTACAAAAGATAGATGACCAGTTATTCTAAATGCGCTTATTTTGCTAAAGATGGTACCCAAAGCATTAGTTTTCATATTTGTATTAGGCATTTGCAGAGATTAGATGTCATGGCCTGTTCAACACTGACGTCAGTGTCATTTCCATTGTTATCTGACTTTAACTGATTTCGCAAATTTTTGAAATACATTTAGTTTTGATTGTAATTGTTTGCATTATTATTCGATGACTGTTTGGGCTGAAAGAGTAGCGAAATAATGTATAATGAAGTCATGCAAGTTCAATCACTGACAACAAACGCGCGTATCCTGTGCATAATTTCGTGTTGTGCGTTCTTCGCAAATTATACTACCAAACTGCGCTAAGCTTCCAAAAATAAGCATTGACGGAAATCAAATCATTTGTTTAAAAATGACATGAAGAAGTTCAAATTATCTCTATCATGACCACTGCAATGCTTCCAAATTGCTAAGGTGTTCGATATGATTCATCCATTTCATGGTGCAAGTGATTATGCGTAGACTATAGCACATTGATCTCATATCTATATTTAGTGCTGTGCGAGTGACGCCATCAATTTAAGAAATTGACGCTGGCGGTGGCAATTTGCCTCTGAAAAATAGCGTCAGCGTCAATTTTACAATACAGTGGGTAAATTTTTCATTGCTGAGATTTGGCCGCTCGAGTTTTTCTGTTTACTTGAAAGTAGTTTGAAAGTTTTCTGCATGCTGACGCGAGAAGGGGACAGTGTTTGTTTCGGCATCTGAAAGGGTTCTGAAGGTTTATGTATCTCATCAGGCAATGAGAAATTGTAATTCCTTATGTACAATATACAATGGTCTCTACATGTGACATGTCACTGATCTGATGTGGTTAACATGAATACTTCAAAAACATGCCTTAAGTATGCCTATTTTGGGCAATAATTTCGAGACGATAGAAATGTTTTTAAATTGTGACATTTTAACTAATCACTTGTTACATATTAACTATTACTTTATTGTCTGAAATTGTTGTTTATTTGATCGCCACTATAATTCACATCAATTAATCATCATTATCATTATATTACATCATTGATTACATTCACATGTGACGTATGCACACTTTCCTTGAATTCCTTAATACTTTTGAGGGAATAATGTAGAAAAATAGCCATTGTACAATAAAAGCTCATTGTCTCAAAAACACGGGATAAAAGTATAAAATATAAAAGGGGAGAAAAGACTATGTCATTGTTTACTGGCTGGAAGTGGAAGCCATTAGTGTTTGAAGTGTGGTAAATTACCTGTGGTAAATTACCAGTGGGTATATTTGGCCGGTAAGATTGAAATAAATTACCGGCCAAATTACCGAATTTTCTTCGTACGACGAAATTTCCCGATGTAGTCTTAAGTTATAACTACTGACCTTTTAATTTGCATATCGATGGTTTGAGAATAGCCTACGTTGAGGCCATATGAAACTTCTGATATTCACACATTAGTAGCCTTGAATTGAATGCCACATAGTCTGCTTGAATTTAATAAGCGTTATAGAGCCTACCCGTTGACGACGTGTGCGTAAAGGTGACAAGTTGGCCTACATGTAGCCAGGGCCTAGGCCTTGTATGTTTTTGACATAACATTTCTTTAAATATGACTCTCGTCCGGAAAATGAAATATGCTGCAGGGCGCCACAGCTACTTCCATAATTCAAACGGCTGTTATGCCTATTTTAAACTTAAAGAAAGAGCCTATTGGAAAAAGCACGTGTTTAAGTATCAAAAAACTATTTCGCATGTTCAAGTATAATGTCTAGCGTTTCTAGTATGTCTTATTAAATCATAGCTAATGTATCTAGCCTATGCATCTAACCAGAGATGGTCTATGAATAGTTAATGTGATGGATCAAAGGGTTATCCATCCCGCTTTGCCATTACCCATAGCACCCAGCAGTACCAAAGAATGTCTGAATTTATCAATTCTATTATAGTTGCTGTCTCTCCAACACACATTTGAAATCTTCTAATTCTGGTTTTTCATTGGTTTAGACAGATCGCTGCTCTCTTATTAATCCTTTTAGACACTTTTCCAAGTCTGTGCGCTCTGCATAGTGATTCGATAGACCTAGCATATATTTTGCAATTACTGAAAATGCTATCCACGAAAATATTGAAGACTATTTCGATCGTAGCCCACTGAATCAAATTCGTTCCTCAAATTTCAGTAGACAGTTGTTGTCGTCGTTATTTTCTATCTGAATCACTTGACGTATTCATTAGCCTATAACTTTTTTCAATTTCGATAATTTTATATATTGTTTTTTTATATGACTGAACAACATTCAAATATTCTGTGAAAATCAAGTAAATGTTGTTAATTAACAGTCGCATTGCGCTAATCGATAACAATATGAACAAGTTTTGCAATGAAGTTCCTCATCAAGAAATTGAAATGAATCTTAATTCGTTAAATCCGTTAATTCTATTTGTCGACGTCATATTAAAGGATTTAGAAGCTCCATTTTTATGGTGTAAAATGCTATTGAATTTGCGTTGGTCAGGTTAAGAATTCGTCTTTCACTTGGAAGCCTGTCATAAACCATATTTCAAAAGATAGGGACTTCATACACAACTTCCGTTGACGCCTTAGCGAGCAGACGTATCGTGGCTCCTCGTTCAGGCAGACTGTTCATCATCATCGTGTCATAAGTTTCACCAAACAACGACGTCTATTTTTGTATGGTTAGATTCCTCGTCCCGTTAGCTACTCTGATAGTTCACCGCTGGTCTCCAAACTCAATTTACATCTCTATATATTGGCTTGAGTCCACTCATTTATGTGTTTTTTCAATTTATCTTCGCATCGCTGTTTGCTGGGTTTGCCTGTTTTCCCTATTCAAAGCTACACCGTCGGATCAGTCAGTCACGCATCTTTGCTATGACGTCAGACAGACTGCAATACTCTCGCTCCCATATCCTTAGCTTGCAGCGAGATATTTCTATCTTCCCGGTCTCTTACGTCGGTTCCCTTTGGTATTAACAAGCTCTTACGCAAGAAAGGATTCAACTGTCGGTTGTTCGTGCTGCCACGCTCCTGTGGTTCTCCCAATCGATCACTCTCCCTCACTGCACATGGCATCCACGCCAAGTACTTCGCCCCCCTCAACTTTCGTGCCTCATACTCGCACGCGCGTGCTATCTCCCAAAACGGTCACTCGCATCACCCGCCGCACCCGGCAAACAATCCATGCCTAGTCCTCTTCTCCCTCAACTATCCCCATCCTGTATCGCAACCACAGCAGCTGAGGATAACAACGGCCGACCAAGGAATAGCAAGTGCCTTCACCCTCTATTCTTACTGTTCAAATGCCCGCTCGTTATCTAACAAATGATGATGATCTTAAGTTACGTGCTGTTATACCTTGAACCTGATGTCATCTGTAATCACTGAGACTTGGCTTGGCGCAGCTATAACTGATGAGGCTGTGTCTCTTGATGGCTATAATTTAATTCGACAAGATCGAGATGTCAATGGAGGAGGAGTTGCTCTTTATCATAAGTCCTATCTGCGTGTTTCCATCATTAACAATCCTCGCCCTAGCATCAAGACAAACATCTTATCGTGCCACTATCCAGACTTCGAAGCTACGATTACAGTTCTTTACCATCCTGACTGGGGTGCAGCCTTTGCCCACACTACCGTAACTTGAACACTTACAATCTATTTTTGTTGATCCAACGGTAAATCATTCTATTCTTGTGGGTGATATCAATGACCTACGTCATCATCACATTTCTGATTTCTTTTTATTCCACGATCTAAAACAAATTGTAACAGCGCAGTCACCAGGGGCTCGAATATTTTAGATATTATAGCTCGCTAAATCATTCGGAGCGATTTTGAGAACCCCTCTTGTGTTGCTCCACTGGGTAGTATCTGATCATTAAAAGGCGTTTTCGTGAAACCTTGTGTCCCTAAACTGTTATCACAAAGATAGTAAAAGTCCGTTCCTTCACCGCATCTTCCTACCTAGTTGTTGTGAATTTTTGATGTGTATTATTAACTGGGATAATTTTTTCCTTGCTTCAGACGATTTGGACATTCATGTTGAACAAGTTTCAGAATTTTTTATTGTTCCTGTTACAAACGTATTTCCCAGAAACTAGGAGTATGTCGCATGCGCAGTTGTGACCCTCCCTGGCTCTCCCCTGCTCTAAAGGCGTTGTCCGATTCCAGAGATGCGTGCTCTTTCACGTGCAACTACCCCTAAGTTTTGTTAATCTTCGTGAAAGAATTTCTTATCTTGAGAAGGTTTCTAAAGCTAAGAGTAGGGGTACTATCATAGTATTGGAAAACCTGGTTCCCAGTCTGAGAAAGTGGAAGGTCATCAATTCCCAAAATTCAAGAAACCCAACTGTTGAAAGTACCATTTGACCTTTCCAAAAGCTCTTGAATCTTGTAATAACCAATTCAAGTCCACGTTTCCACCCCCAAGATATTGATCACTCGCGGTCGATTCTCGGGATTAGATTCCCACTCTCATCGACCTGTGTAGTCACTGAGGTCCTGAAGTGGTAGCCCTTGAAATTAGAAAATTACCAAATCTAACTCCTTCCGTGGTCCTGAACGACCTTACCTGGGTTTTTTTATTAGAAGTTTTGCTGGATTTTTTGTCTTACCCCCTTGTGCCTTATCTATAATATGTGCATAAAAACTGCTTCTTTCCCGCTTGTCATGGAAACGTGCCAATATACTCCCCCTACCTAAAAAGGAGCAGATCCGACATTCAGACCGATCTTCTCTACTACCTTTCCTCAGCAAAATACTTGAACGCCTTGTAAGAGATAAACTGCCTCCTCCCCTTCACTCCAAAGGAAGATTGATTCCCAAACAAATCGGGTTATGTCTCGAGATTTTGGGGTGTTGTTCCAATGCTCTGCTGAGTGTCCAGACTTTCTCTGCTTCAGCAAATTTTGTTTTTTTTCAACCCCTAAAAATGTCAACAACTCCGTCGCCTTACTACAGTGGATCTGCAAAAGGCGTTCGATCACTGTCAGTCAACTGAAGGCATCAGCTTCTACTAACATTTAGTTAATAGATTTGGTTGCTCTCCCCCACGTTTTGTCATCATTATTAAACAAACAGCTTCCTACTAAAATCGTCAACAGAGAGTCCGCATCCCATCTAGTGACAAACAAAACCACCCCCTTCGAACGATATCAGTAGTGGCGTTCCTCAAGGATCAATTTTAGGACCCCTTCTGTTCTAATTTTATTCCTGGAATGACATCCCTAACCTTTAATGGAAACAACAATGCGTGATGATATGCTGATGACATCAGTCTCATTCATTAAATTATTGAAGACATCAAAAACTGTACTGTAAACTCCAGCCTATTAGTTGGATTCGCTGTCTGACTGGGTCTGCAAGAAAAAGGCTTGCTATCAATAGTTTCAAAAGACTAAAGTTAATGATTTTTATCACGGAAAATCTTGTAATGCGGTCCTATCCAACCTTTTTATCAAAGTGTGCCAATCGAAGTAGTGACAATCTGTGAAAATTATTGAGTGATTTTTTTCGAATAACTTGCGTTGGAGCGAGCAATTTTCGTCTCTGTATGCAAAATGGCCTGTCCGGGCCATGTCGTAATTGTCCAAAAAATTAAAATCCAATGGTAATTGATAATGAACGTTATCTATCCAAGCATTCTTCGGCATCGTTTTTTTGTCATATTTAACTACTGTTGGCCTATTATGTTGCGATTTTAAATGGGAAGGATTTCAAGAAACTTGAGATTACCTGTAACAAAACGGGGCTTGTCCGGTGGGCCACTTTGAACCCACCGTAATTCACTTCGCGTGATCCTCCTTGACAGATGCTGTTTGAAAATCATCACAAGTATTTGTAGACATTAAGACTGTCATACGTTGTCACATTTTTTTGTTTTGCGTGACATCTAACATGATTTCGGACATTCCCGGGCCCTTCTTCCTTTACTGTCGGAACTCATCCTTGTATAACAACTCATTTTTCGATTTTCGTCCGTTCGTAACTTTGACACGTTGATTTTTGTCAGACCAATCAATTCTTGTATAGTCCATACCGCTTTGTATGATAAATAAAGCATTCTATTATATTATTA
>CAJQUW010016633.1:0-84907 GCA_907163375.1 Prostheceraeus crozeri
TACAGGTACAGCGGGAAGCACGAAAAATTATAGGCTTACAAATCCGTGGCGTAGACATGATTATCTTCTTGCAAAATCAGGAAATTCATTGCCTAATTCCATAAATATCTTCTTGCTGTTCGACACTTGGCATTTGTACAACAGTTGAGCCATTGTCCGAACAAGCAATTTACTGCAGCAGTGATTTTCATTTATTAAGTGTGTGCTGTATAATAAAAATATCTAATTTCACACATTTAATAAATGAAAATCAATGCTGCATTGAATTGATACCTGATGCGTTAGGTCAAATGTTGACACCAAATGTGCCCATATTCCCATACACATACGAGTACATTAAATCCTTTCTGAAAGGCAATGAATAATCCGTTCTTGAAGATGCACAATGTTAAATGACTGCACCTTCGGACTGTCCTTAAATGACTGATAACTGTGATGATCGTCATCCAAGCATGTTAGTTGTGTTAAATATAAATGTTGAAAAGGTTTTCCAAGGCAAATTGTATGTCAACTCAGCGCTGCATTTGAGTAATAATTTCTTTCCATGGAAAAGTTCATCATTCTTACATGTTATTCCAACAATCATGATCATCATTTTCAGACATGAATTGATTATTATAAATTTTCTCTTCGAGAGTTTGCAGTGAAAAAGATGATGAGCGTCGATGACGACGGACAGGTCATGCCTTTGCACACAATCTCAGTGACCTTTTTCATTCTTTAACTGATCATGCCCAGTCCTTTATCCAATAAGAGTTTCCATGTAAATGCAGAAAATTAATGTAAGTGTGCGCCGAGAAGCGCATGTCCAGACAAATATTTCGGCATTGGTAGAGAGAATTTGATTTCAAAAGGAGCAGTATTCTAGTTTTTACCTTTTTCCCAATCGAACTTAGATTTTCATAAATTTTCAAACTTGGCAAAACCCTAAAAAACCTTTTTGGCGTTTAAAACTTACTTTTAGGCATCAGGCTCATCCGGAAGCGGAATATTATAGCTCATAAGTCATCTATGTAGACGTATCAACTTCATTGCTTCGATTACTCGACTATTTCATTGCCAGGATACTTTTGATTTCAATGCTGAAGCGGTGGATTCCGCATACTTTCATCGGTTTTTGTTGGGAATCCGGCAATTCAATTCATCTCTTAAGCCTGTGTGATGTAGCAGGATATTTAGAACTTAGATTAGCAGAATTCGTCGGTGCCACTCGATATGCACATGCTGCAGGCTATCACTGCATTGATAAAGCTTTCAATCTGTGCGATTTTCACCACCATCCGAGACTATCTCCGGCATGTGAAGTTCAATAGTGCTGCATATTTAAATTGAGTGCACTTATCACCTCCTTCAGTGACAGCGATTCTCTCATTTTTACGAATAAGAGAAGCTTGCTGTTTTTGAGATTGTGATATTTGTCAAGGGTTGATGTGGTTGGAAGTGGGTCGAAACTTGAAACTCTGAGTCTAGGTGATTTCGTTACGAAGGCAGGATGCTGTTCAGCACAGCTTCGAGGATATTGTTCTGCGCAAACATGGTCGATGACATTCTAAGCGCGCAAGTCGCATTTTTTCGAAATTGTGATTTTTACGGTTTTGGGCTCCTTGGGACATCCCTGTACATGTTATGGAACATCTTCACAGCTCGTCGGAACGGATGGTTCTATCAGTAGCAATTTTAAAAGAAAGGGTTCTTTCCCCCAACATGACATTGAATAATTGAACAAAAGCATGACACACGAAAATTGCCGGTCCACCGGACGGTTGGGTTAAGATTTTCCACATTTTATTTAACTCGCCTGAGGAAGCAGCAGGTCTGCGATACGTCCCGATTAAACTACTAATTTGGCAGATTGGTTTTCATTTAAAAATTCGTGGCTTGTACGTCTGCCTCAACACGCCGTATCGTATCCGCTATTTCATTTTCCACACCAGTTGACCAGTTGGCTCGGATCGAGTAAAACCGGATCGGTTTCAACCCTGGCATCAGTCATCAGCCTAATAGAAATTAGGAAAGTTGCCTATTTTAGGGGAATCATAGCTACTCGTACGTGTGTGCTATAGACGTCTCCCGGGGGCCTTTTTACAAGTAGACGTTCAGTCGGAGGGAGCATCGTTCAATCCGAGATGATGTTCAAATATTTGCGCATCTGAATTTTACATGGAAAGTATGGTCGCATCTGCATGTACAGATAAAATAAAATAATAAATATTAATAATTTATTCCAAGCAACATTGTTGTACTGATACCAAAATGTTTAATTAAGAAAAACTAGAAAATAATATTTCCCTCTTTTCACATCACCTTTTTAGAAGTTCAAATTACGTGCACATTTCCCTGGTTATATCGATTAACAAGCCAAATAATATTTCAAATGATTACGAAAACACATCCGTAGTTATAGGCTAATATTCAACCACATCTACTTGTACAAGGTGCCTTTATCGACCAATATCATCTCAGGCAAATGATTGCTATTTAATTTGTTGCCATAATAAATCTTTCGTCGGTAAACAAAATGCGCTGATGATAGCTGGAAGAATGTCAGACACGAATATTTTCATGTATGGTCTTCAACAATGTTTAATGTCATCTTCTGCAGTTACATCAGTATTCTTCAGCATTTGATAATAAATACGTAAATGTCATGAGTCGAATGCATGCTCACTTTCCAGACTTGCGTGAGAGATTCTGACGTTGAAGATTTGGATAAGCACATTTAATGCTATTTTGGGATGTTGATATCATTGGCATTACCTTTATGCTGATGTTATTTAAGGACAAACCAAGTGCTCTTTATATGTTCCTTCAGTCACGGAGGAGAGAAGATGCGGAACATTGCAAAAATAAAGGAAAAGACAAAAATAATGTTTCTAATGAAGTAATTCTGTAATGAAGTAATCTCTCGCTGGAAGCACATCAGAAAATGTCATACACGCATATCTTCGGTTCTGAATAAAATTCTAAAGTTATATCCATGAAAATTATTCCTAAGTTCATAAAAGGACGATGGCGAGAAAATCCACAAAAGTATATAAAACTAATTCGAATCATTCATGACTCATTTCATTGAAAGTCCACGAGAACCCCACGAACGTTCTTGTGAAGGGATTTTTGTGCTTTACTGAAAAATAGTTTCTAAAATACTGCCGATTTGAGAAAGAGCGCTTCCAGACTTTGCCAGTTCTGAGATGTTAAACTTTAATTTTAAATGTATGTGCCTGTATAGCTGATGCATCATGACTCGCTTTGAATATTGATACATAATTGACACCCCAACGAGCAAAAATAGAAGTATATCAACTCGACAGTGAAAAATTTAACGAATCACAGATGGGCACCCTATTATCAGCTGGGTCATTAAAAATTTCGAACATTTTTAAGTGAATCACAGTGGTTTCATTTTCTCGTGTAAGACCTTGTGATATTACTTACATTGACAACTTATTAGCGAACTAGTGATTCGCAAAATATCACTGCCAACCAACAACCTGTATTCTTTATAATATGCTAATCAATCCATCTCATCTCAAAGAAAATCAATGCGTGATCATCAAGAAATCATGTAATGTAGTCTGAAAATCTTCATGATTCATCATCTGATGAGTGAGTGTATCGCAGACGTAAAGGAGGTCTGTTTGTCTCTCTACAATGTCCCCTCACATCATCTAAGTATGTGAGAACAGTTAGTTCGAGTGAATACTATGAAATGCATTGAAATTCCATTTAATTATGAAACATGCATGTGGATTCAACTTAGTTGAGTAGGCCTCTGATGCACGTATGGCATCTCTTTTTCTCCAGACAATCACAAACAAAAGGGACAAACATTTGGGGACATTGGTTACCGATGAGGTGAAGTAAAACTGAAACAGTTCACATTAGACAGATATCGATTGTTTGAAATAATGGGACATGTTTTTCTATGCTTTCCAAGCGGGAAGCCCAATTTGCCGATGTTTCAAACACAAAACTCCGATTTCAATCCGGAAGACATTATCGACCACTACCGGTAGTCTTTTTCTAGACAACAATCGATAGCGATAACTACCATTCAGTCTTCCACTTCCGTCTCATTCACCGATGCTGAATATTTTGGAAACCTGCTTCTCACATTGTAAACCTTCCTTGAAGCGAAGCTCAGCGAAAGCAATGGATCAACATCACGATCAGGCTCTTCAAGAAAAAGAGGCAACTGCCACCAACTTGCGGAGCAGTGTGTCGATCAGCACTGCCGAGTATGTGGTAATCACTGCAGACATTTGCAGCGGTATTTGCCAGCTTGTTTCTTGAAGCAGAACACTTTTATGTTGGCTCTACTTATTTTGAATTTTTTCTTAGGAATATATTGTCAAACTGTTTTCGTTTTTATATCTTGTACGTTGCAGATATTCGCCAATATGATATTAATTGATGCGTGAGGTTCATATGTGGTGAAATTGCATTCTTTAAGCATCCTAACTCAACTTGACTCTACAATGATTTTTCAATTGATATTTGATTTGTCATTGTTTAGTTTGCATTTGACTAATCAATCACTATTACTATCACATTTGCCTTGACATGTTACACTATCAACCATAAATTACAGTTGATTTGACGGTTGTATTTGATAACTGCCTAGTGCTAACGGATTGCATTTGTTTATATCAATTTTCCATTTGATTAGAACAAGTACACTTGCAAATACATGACGTAAATTTGATCACAAAACCTTATTACCCATTGACGGCTCGCAATAATCAAACAGCGAACATGGTCTCCAAAGAAGCAACGCCAGCCTTCCGTTTATTATCGTCTGACTCCTTGACTGGTTTCACATTTTTTATTCATTGTTAAATTCCGTAAAACTATTGGCACGAACCAAAGGGTAGAGCGCATGACCTCTTTGAGATGCACATTCGTTCTAATCAAGATCGGCACCATTTCCTCAGGCTTCAATCAGAGAGACGGCCAGTGAATCAGACTCCCTCATACTTAGTTGTTATCGTTGTTTTATACTATTGATCGAATGCATTTGTTAATTAAAGTGCAGCTTCGGAAGATTACATTTAATTTCGAGTCAGTGCCTTGATACATGCATAGAGCAAACTGAAAATGTAGATTATTAATGTAAGTTTCTGTATCAATATTATCACGTCCTTTAGAAACTGAAAATGTGCACCTAATTCAACATTTTCAGGTCAAATCATCAGCATCGAGTGGTGCTGAGCTGAAATCTGCAGATTTCACCGAGAAAGTGCAAGTGAGGCATGGCTATGGTGATCAAAAGTGAGTCTATCTCTGTGGGTTCTACATGCATGTTGGTCCAGACGTCTCCCGTTAAAGGGCAATGCGACGTTCTTCATCACAGAATATCCAGCTTTAAGAAAAGCGACCTTGTTATTTTTAACATTTTATCATTCTGCGTCAGCTGATTGTAAAAGAGCTAATTGTGACCTTTCAATTAAACAGCTTTAATCGAGATGCATTTGAGCGATGTGTCTAACACGCATTTCATTACTGTTTGAAGCATAGAAATTGACAACAATAAAACCTCTAGAATGGAAATTAAGCTTCATGCAATGCACAATAACGGCACATAAATCGCACGCATTTTCACTTAGATGCACCTGCCAACGTCTGTATCATTGGGTTAGAATCAGTCACATGAGTAAATCGAAGCTTTTAATTGGTTCTTCATGCCCCAACTTAGTTCCCTCGGATGTGCGCGACCTTGAGTCAATTTCCATTCTAGCGAACTTCAGATAAACAGTTTATTTCTATGGTTTGAAGTGCCTGAAGAGAAAATAACATGGATTATTACGTTTCGGAAGTGCGTAGTTTTGCTGTTTAAAAATGCCTTCCGTCAAACGTAAAATGCGTTTTCTGCAAAGTACTTGGCTATAATTGCATTCATTTCGACAACCACTTCTCATGACATTTGTTTAACATGAGCAAATGCCAAAGACTATGGATTATATAAAGACGGGAAACTATCCTATCTCTCAATGTATAAGAAGTGGAAACAGCACTTCACTCCTCAACGAAGATATCGGACAATTGTTAAACATTGTAAGATAGGGAAATATCTATGTTGATTAGTCCTCATCATAGATATCAAATGTTTCCAATTTTCAGTCGAGTTTTCAGTCTTTACATAATCCATAGTCTTTGGCCAATGCAATCTTGAGCTTAACAGGCAAATTGTTCTGTATTTGACAGTCGATATTGGAGCAGCAATGCATGTAGACCATGATGGAGGTTAATTCCACGTAGCAGACATCGAGTTTCGTATATTAAGTGTTCTCACACGACAGGCATGAATATTCATTCACAAAAGACCTACAAATGTACCACTATGTACTAAAGACTAAAGATAGTCTAGCATAAATATCCGAAGATGCTGCACTGTGTGAATATTAATATTCTCACCCTAATACTGATAAGAGTCGTGCTGTCATTGCAAAGTAGTGTCGGTTCACATCGTCTATCTTGCTAAATTCTCGAATATGATATAAGCCGGTTATCAACATAGTCAAGTAAAATGCAGAAGTATTTGCAGAAACTGCAAGATGCAGATCAAATGAACACAATTGAGTATGCCAAGGTAGGCCTACTGTATAATGTGATTACATATTATAATTTACTAACTACATCCAAGATTCTCTGTGAAAACCACTCTTATGAAATAACTGTGCATGTCAATTGTGATCGTACTTAATGAATATCATTAAACTGGATCAACTTCATTAATGTTGTGACAAGCCTTGACATGTAGTTACATGCGTTTCAATTGTACTTGCACTTACAACAGTGCATATGGTTTATGCATGGCAGTCACCTGCTGCACCTACATTACATGCCATGTCTCAATTAACTTCTGTATACTTATGCTACGTCAATTTACACTGTATAATAATCAAGCAATTATAAAGATGTTTACAAACTTGAACAATGAAAGCAACACGATTTATTAGTAGCCGTACGACAACTTTCTGTTGAATTCAACTAAACGCATCGATTTTCAATATCGGCGTAGTACATATCATAAATATCATAATTATGCTTCTATAAATCGCGCTGTCTTTGATAAAGCTAATTGTTATCATCTATTACACTAGGCCCATAGACATAGAATATGAACTTGAATATTATTTTAAATTCTACGTATTGAAGATTTTAGAAGCATTGACATATTTAAATTGTATTTCATTTTGATTTCTTCCTACATTCTCTATAAAATCTCAAATGAAGGTGCTTAGACTCACTGAACATTTTTGTAGGTTCATATGTCAGCCACCATTCGTTCATTAATCCTGACAATTTCCTTTTGGATTTAAACGAGAAATTACACATTGACCACGTTCATGTTCATACGCTATGAAGACGATTGACTTTCTTATTGTGTTATCCATATCGACCCGCCTCTCTGTAATGATTCCCGATGTGGACTGGGTTAGGAGATGAATGCTCCTACGTTTTTGTGATTGACAAAATACATGCTCATTGCAATCATTGCAATATGAGGCATTTTTTGTAATACATCTACAATTTTAAACGGCATCAATAATAATGAAGTGATTGTTCTTCATTTTGTAACATTGTCAAAAGTGCTATTAAACAAGCAAATATTGTATGACATTTGTAAAAAAAAAACATTTTCCAGCAGGAAGTCCACTATAAATTTTTGTAGCAAATAAAATAGCAAAATGACCACTTTTCATCGCAAATTGTACTTAAATATTTTTGAATGCAAACCAAGGCCTTTCTGTAGGAACAACCTACCGTCATCAGGGAAACAATCTAACTGAAGGGTACATGCACATAAATTTCTACAAAAGATATTCAAAATTATCAAGCTATAGAGTACTGTAAAACCTAGATAAATCTATGGTCAGCAAAGACTATGTTCAAAACACCAAAGAAATGATATAACTACTAAAGGCAAAAAAATAGGAAGAGACATCAGAAAACAGAAAGATAAAATGAAGAGCCTGAATGAGAAAGTTGGCTGTTTAAAATTTGGGACCTCTTCTTTAAACAGTTTTAAATTTTAAACAGTCAACTTTCTCATTCAGGCTCTTCATTTTATCTTTCTGTTTTCTGATGTCTCTTCTTATTTTTTTTTGCCTTTAGTAGTTATATCATTTCTTTGGTGTTTTGAACATAGTCTTTGCTGACCATAGATTTATCTAGGTTTTACAGTACTCTATAGCTTGATAATTTTGAATATCTTTTGTAGAAATTTATGTGCATGTACCCTTCAGTTAGATTGTTTCCCTGATGACGGTAGGTTGTTCCTACAGAAAGGCCTTGGTTTGCATTCAAAATTATTTAATAATAATAATAAGTGACGTATATTTGTATGAAAACAGTCTCAATAATAAAAATCGTGAGACAAATTTACGAAATAAAATTATCGACAAAAGTTAGAAACAAAACAAAAAGAATATACTTCCGATTAAAGAACGAAGCCACTGTTTGATAACCTGCACATACTCGGAAAATACGATCTTCGTCTGAGCTCCAGATGCGAGTTGTCCATCCGAAATTTCCCAGAATAATACAGTCTTTCAGGGGTCAAATGATGTAGAGGATGTCCGTTGTCATGTATAATTTCCAAGAATAATCTAAATGCGAGAACACTGCGGCGATAATTCAGAGGTATGAAATTTTCGCATAAACACATTGATGATCCACACACAATCCTATGTGCTCTTCTTTGTACGAGATCAAACAAATCACTGTCTTTCTGTTGCATTGATAAAAGAAGTGGAGCACAATATTCTAAAATTCCTCTAATTGTAGAATTATAGACTTCCACAAGAGAGTGTGAGCTCAGGAAAGGCTTTAACTGTCTTAAAGCTGCTAGTCTGGTTGAAGCTTTTTTGGCTGTTATTTCACAATGTCGCGTCCATTTAAGTGAAGATTCAAATGTGATTCCCAAAAGCTTGATTTCTTCCTCTACTGGAATACCAGGAAGTGTCATGTGGTAAATTTCCATACGTTGTTTCGTTGTGAAAAATATCTGTTGGCTCTTACTCATATTAATTTTCATTTTGTTGTTTTCAATCCATGTAGAGATGCTGTTGAATGAAGAAGATAATGGGCTTTGAATCGAGTCTTTCCTAACTACTGCACAGATTGTGATGTCGTCGGCATACTTAACCAATAACTGATCATTATCATCAATAAGCAAATCAGAAATAAAATAATTGAAAATATACGGACCAAGCGATGAGCCTTGTGGAATACCGCTTGTAACTGGTATGTAATCTGTATAGTAATCCTTCCATTTCACCCTTTGAAATCGGTTCGAGACATAATTGCTGATAAAGGTTGTCAAAAAATTGCAGAAATTGTCTCTTACCATCTTCCTCCGTAAAAGTAGATGGGACAATTTATCGAATCCTTTATTTAGATCGATAGCACATAGGTGGATAGCAACAACATCTTTACGCTGCAGATTACCAGTGAGGAAATTTTCCAATTCCAATAAAGCACATGTAGTTGAGCTTTTAGGTTTGAACCCGTATTGAGAACGATCAGTTCTACTTAGGAATTCCATCTTGAAGTCTTTCAATAACATTTTCTCAAAGACAAGTTCTGGTATTGGCAACTTTGATATAGGTCGAGTTTGGTCGATTTTGGGAGGAGTAGTCTTGGGAGTAGGTGTAATATCGGCCCGTTTCCACATTACAGGAAGATCTGCAAACTGTAGGCATTTATTATAAACAATCGATAAAGGCAAAGCGACGAATTCAGTGAACATGATCCACGCAATAGCAGGTACCATATCAGAAGAGGTCCCTCTCTTTGAACTTAGGCTTCCGAGAAGTGACTTGACCTGACGCTCTGTGAAAGATACAGGAATTGTAAATGGTACTGGTTTTATTTCATCACAGTCCTCAACGTCATCACTTAAGTTAGAGGCATATTGTATGTTCAACTTTGTCAGTGCTTCTTTTAAGTCTGTAGAAGTGCAACAATGTTCCAACCAATCACTGTTACGACGTGAATTTGTTATTTTCTTGTACACATGCCAGGTTGATCCCCTCTGATTTCGCATTCGATTTCCCCATTCAATTTTTGCAGAGTAAATCATTTTTCTGGCTTTATCACGATAATGGTTGAAGAGTGTCCAGTTTTTCTCTCTATAAGCTTTATAGCGCTTATTGATAAGTACTTTGATGGAATCCGTGATCCAGGGCTTGTCATTTTTAGTTTTATGTATATAATCACATGGCAACAAAGAAAGAACATACCATAAATGAGAATATAGAAATTCACAAGCTTCATCAAGCGACATGTTAGACATTAATTCATCCCAATCAAAAGAATGGAAATGGGATTTAACTTTCAAAAGAAACGATTCACGAAAATCAAAAACTTTACTAAACAAACACAACTGATGTGAAACATGATTAACAGGACATAGAAAAAGTGTAACATGGTCACTTATTGGTGCAATGTACTCAAGATCTTTCCAACCATATGCCAAAGACTCAGGAATAAGAATTACATCAAGAAATGCATTCAAACGAGTTGGCTTGGTAACAATATTAACTAAATCATAATTCATTTCAAAATTTCGGGTAGGTACATTATTAAAATCTCCGCAAATTATAACTGGTACAGGAGAAACTAAACGGTAAAGTTCATCATCAATTATACCTGAAACATAATTGCATGCATTCTGAATAGAGGAAGTGTTCAATTTACCTCCCGTAGGAAAATACAAGGTAACCAAAATGCAGCGGAAATCCTTATAAGTAATGTACAAAATCAACAGCTCAACATCTGCATTACAAGTTGTGTTAGAGACCACATGAACAGTAAAATGAGTTTTTATCCATACACAGATTCCACCTCCTTTTCTATTTAGACGGTCAGCACGAAAAACATTATAGTCTGGTAACGAAATTAATTGATTGTTGGTCTCCATATCTAACCAACTTTCGGTGACGCATAAATAGTCTATATCACGGTCAGTAGTCAAAAGAAATAGTTCATCCATCTTGTAATTAATTGACCTGGCATTTAGGTAGCAAATAGATGGAAACATAGTCCCACTTTGCTTGCAATGTGCGTTAGCCGAAGTTGTTTTGAGTCATTCAGATTGTTCATTAAGAATATACTGCATAGGATTTTCTCTATCAAACTCCATACCATCAAAATAGAGCACACCTTTCTTGATATATATTTCTTTATCGGGGTATTTTCCTTTTAAATCTTTGGCTAACAAGCGCATTCTGTGGAATTCTTTCCTGTCCAGAAAGGTTCTTTCAGGATTTATATATATGGGATTTTCTTTGTCTTGATTTAGCTTTCGTGCCTTTTTCAAGAACTTTTCTCTTAACATCTTTAGATTTCATGGAAATTCTTACCATGCGGTTCCGACCAGCAATAGGTTTACCAAGCCTCTCAACACTTTTGATATCTTCAGGTGATATCATGGATCGCAACACAGATATAGATTTCGTGAGAGTAATGGCATTTTCCTCGTTTACATCTTCGCTAATACCTTGAATGACTAGATTATTTTCAATTCCACGCCTCATTTCCTTAAGTTTGCGCTTTTCGTTTTCAATAACGAAATTTCTTAATCTTTTGATTTCCTCTTCCTGTTCTTTGATCTTTTGAGTAAATACTGATATTTCTCTCTTGAAGGAAGCTTCAACATTGGCGGTTATCGCGTCAATCATTGACGCCTTGATTTTGTTCAGTTCGCTAGCAACTGCTGCATGGACCTTATTGTTAATTATATCTGCCATTGAATCGATATCAGCATTTTCACCAGCTTTGGGTGTCTGACTACGAGTTGGATACTTGGACATTGCGTGATGACGAAGCAGCGACGGTGGAGACGTAATCACGTTTTGCGCATGCGCTGAGGGACACTTTCACAGCAAAAAGATTCAAATGGTTCTAGCACAAAAAATGATGGACGAAAATTGCCGAAACTTACACCAAAAGATGCAGCTCAACACGACGCGTCGAATGGCATATAAATTCCGTTGAGAACACCGCACTGACGTCGACCAAGAACCGAAAACTCCAACGACGACCAAGACGACCAGAGACCAGTAACACACAACGGCACAACATGAGTACAATTTGCGATGAAAAGTGGTCATTTTGCTATTTTATTTGCTACAAAAATTTGTAAAATAGATTCAGAATTCAGAAAATAAAATTTCCTTGCGTTGTCGTAATTGTTTCACATTCCTGTAACATAATTAACTCGACTTAATCACCGTGACAAGACTAAGCAATTTCAGTCATGCATAAAAGAAAGTAAGAATGTATTTTCCTGTTTTCCTTAGCGATGCGGAATGCCGTCGTCAGACCATTATCATCGAAGTCTGACGGTTCTCAAAACAACTTCAAATGTCGCGCCAGTGACGTACGTCAGCAACACCGGCATGGAAAAGTAAAGAGCGTCTCTGTAGCCATGGAAATAGATTGTTTATCTGAAGTTGACTAGAATGGAAATTGACTCAAGGTCGCGGCACATCCGGGGGAACTAAGTTGGAGCATGAACTACCAATTAAGAGCTTTGATTTACGCATGTGACCGATTCTAACCCAATGATTCAGTCATTGGCAGGTGCATCTAAGTGAAAATGCGTGCGATTTATGTGGCACTATTGTGTATTGCATGAAGCTTTACTTCCATTCTAGAGGTTTCATTGTTATCAATTTCTATGTCTGTAGCCGATACTGCATATCAATGTTTATGCATGGTATTTGAAGAAACCATTTGCAAACCGATAAATTGAACTCGGTTGTACGTCCTCTCAGTATGGGCAGCAATTATTGTTGCTTTTCTTTAGCATAGAGACGACTGTCGTGATCATGCAAGTTGCTCTTAAACATGATTGTGTCAGAAATGAAAACAGCGAGTTGCAAAGACAATTCATTAGACAATACCGCCTAATGCGGAGTATATTGTGTTTTGGCTCTCCTTTGTTTTGCTTCATTGCCGCAGATAATTCTTGACAAAATTGATTCCTTTAATGAGAGGTGCCACTGTATTATTCACGAGAGTGACTGTAATTGTCTGATATCCTCCTCATTCAAAGACGTTTTAGGCAGATGCTGTAAAACTTTTCCTTGAGTCCGAGAAGTCACTTTCCCATCCTCTTCATAACATGATCCCTCCGTGTTTCCCCCGTTCGAACCAGTATTACATTGAAATTACTCGAACTTTAAGAAGACTCTCAACCTTTCCAGTATATATGTAGATTCATCATTGAATTCTTCCCACTGACAATTATTTGCATAATACTTGTTGTATTATTTGCACTTATGAATGGTCTTGGTCATGAATGTATTGATTTTCAGTAAATGAATAAACGCTTTCTTGTCTTGTCTTCAACACTCGGAAATTATGTATTAGAAATTATTAATTTATTTAATAATAATTCTAATTATATATTTATTATTTGTTTATAATTTTATGAATATTTTTTTTAATCACTTATTAGAAATTCTCCGGTGGAATCAAGTGGTCAGCTTGAGAACATATCGTGCGCTATCGACTGTTATATTGTAGTGGAACTTCAGTTTCTGCTATGAAGAACGCTCATGTGAGAATGTTGGATTCTTCATACAATGACCATTATTAGAATGTTGCATTACGTAAGATATGGGCTGATACACTCAGTATACCAAGTATATCCCGCAGCAAATGCTGCCTTGATTCTTGAAATGTGTTAAAATCTACACTAATGCTCAGAATCCTTACTGCGTTTACGTATATTGATTGAATGTAATGTCAAGTAGGATCTAAAATTTTTCAATTTTTTATGCCCCTTCCGAATAATGAACGCTTTGTTTAATGATTTGTGAGTCTGCACATTTCTGTTTGAAGACAATTAAGATGATTATGCATTCATTTTTCTGCTATATGTGAATAACAATTAATTTAATATTTTCATTTCAGATTGTGCGGTCAAAACTGCTTTTCAAGACAATCTGGAGTAGTGACTCCTGTCCAAGTAATGGCGATCAAGTAAGTTGACCGGTCATGTTTTTGTGTCCTCAATTTGTTGTACATCCACAAAGGAGTTTAGAACTTATTGAGAATTAATGATTTTGTTCTCTTTGAAACAGTGACAAATTAGAGGAGTTCTTGCTCCCTCCATTTCCAAACTATGCATGTGTATCGTGCATGCACTACAAACAGCTCTACATTCGCAAGAGAACCGAAATGAATGATTTTTGCTAGGCTAATACTGTAGTCTGCTAATGAACCGTTTAAGATAACTTGACATGTAAACGAAGAGGTCACTTATAAGTACTTGACCGACACACGTTTCGCAACAGAATGTGCATGCGCCTTATCACGAAGTACACGAAAGTTCTTTATAAAGTTTACTTAGTGAGTAATCTAAGGCATCACTACAGGAAACTACGCCAGATTAAAGACCTGACTCGCACTGCAAAACAATAATTCAATTCATAAAAAAGAGACTGCAGCATACGTGAGTTGAGAGTCCGCATAGAAAGTTTTCTTAACAAACATTTCCGTTCGAACTGACTGACTGTTCTCCAGCAGATAGTCATGAACCGCAAGATCATATTATTTTTATGCATGCGTATAAGCCGTCGTTCATATTACAAAGTTGGCCTTTGCTTCTCAAGTATTTTACAAGTTTACATGCAGTCTAGCCCAAGTGTTTTCTCCATTGCAAATAATCATATTCATTTTCTCAATGTACTTTTGTCGCACGTAATTGCATGTGAGTTGCATGCTAGGAAACAGCTTCATAGTCATCCTTTTTTCTACAGGGACGAATTGCCATCAACTTGCTCTTACACGGAATATTCCCCCAAAGCTTTTCGATGTCTACGAGCGTCATTTGGGGTGAATGAAGTTATCTATGCTTCCTGTCTTACATGCAAGAACTTAGAAAAAGATACAAGTTGTCGAGGAAGATCAAATTCGGTTTTCTACCGAACATCTGATGGTCAACTTCTTATCAAAGAAATTTCTCGAAATGATGTCAGAAATATGAGAAGAATACTGCAACGGTATCAAGAAGTAAGTTGTGCATGTCTTTGTCGTAAATCACAATATAATCGCTTAAGTTAGTGCGCCTACAATAATTAATGAATGCTGCTTTCTGCAAACACAATGTAAATAGAATAAATAGAATTCCGTCGTCAGATTGAAAAATGGGACAAACTCAAATTGACCCGGGCATGGCTGCAACTTTGAATAGGGAGTTGTGTCGAAGTTGAGAGATGTAAGCCAGGTGTGCTGATGATTCCTGATATTGGATGAAATGGCAGCTATTCAGGTCTGTTTCCATCTTTTAACTCAGGATGCAACTCAGTATTCAATTATTGTATTTAAATTGGGTTTGCAAAAAGTAGTATTTATCAATTATTTCATGCGCACGAGCTTAGGTGATTTGCCGATAGTGCGCTTCAAGTGATATTTGATGAATGTAGGCATTAATGGTTGAGCAATGCTTAAAGGTTTTATCCATATTTCTGACATTTTGAAAGCCAAAGACAGTTGTTTTGAAGATTTTCTTGTGAATTCCACGAACTTCATCTACTTGTATTTATTTTTCTTAGAATCAAAACGTAGCGTATAGACAAAGTACAAGTCATAGAGTAATAATAATCAATAATAATAATAATTGGTATAATTCTGTCTAATTTATCAAGATATGAAATGCTATTTCCTAGTTCATTGTAAGAAAATGAAAATGTCTGCAATATCATGTCTAAGTGACTCTGTTAGCATTTTGTTATACAATGAAAAAGAGCATTACAATGACCATTATTGAATTATTTTCTCACACAAGCCACTGATGCTACTTAAACATCTATAGTTAGTCTGGATACAGCACTCACAATTCAAGCAATTGCTTTTACTCATAGATCGATTTATGAAGTTTTATGATCGATGTATTTCATGTCAAGTGAATCAGCCGAAGTCACTAAGTAATATCAAAAAGCGAAAAAATTTGCAAACGTACCACTGAGTAAAAGTAATTTATTTGATTTTCCAGTGAACCAAAATCAAGAATATTTCAACAAGATCTTATAAACACGCACAATAAGGCTACTGCAAATCGTATTGATGACTACCTAGTATTTCAAAAGCTGTAGCAAACTTCAACAGTCGCGGGGGAAATTCCCACCCCCTACCTTGGCGAGGGCTTGTTACTATCATGAAAAAGATCACAGTAAGTAGGCTAAAGAGATTAGCGGACAGGAATTAGAATTCGAAAACAGTAAAGTGATTCATTCACGTGAATCGAATTTGTCCATTCTCTCAGTAACATAATGTCACCAGTGGGGCTATAATGTGGCATCATAAGAAATTGAGATCAGACGAAGAAGCTCTGAATTGCACACTTGAACAAGGAATTTCCCTTTCTGCGATTGCTTTCACTTGTTCAGATAAAGGAAGAAGATCAGTGGTCTCCGTGGCGCAGTGGTTGATTTCTTGGCCTAGCGATCTTTTGGTCTAGGGGTCGAGCCCCGCAGGTGTCATCGGAAGGGCATCCGGACTAAAAGATCACAACGATCCAGATTAAAGTCTGACTAAGTCAGCACCGTCCAAGCCTCCAGCATGGGAGAGTATTGACGTTGAGCATGTGCTAATTCTTAATTATTCATTCATATTATTATTGATTAATTATTATTATTTGAAAAACCGACATACTTCCTATTTAGAAGACTCAAATGAATGGACTTATTGTGCAGGATGCGAAATGTCGCCCGGAAATAAGGGAACTCGACACACGTACCCCGCTTGAAATGTCTGACAGTGCTATGAAGCAAATGATGACCTGAATGCAAATATTGTGAATAACAACACATACGCCGGCAGTGAGAATTTGTTTTATGTTAAAGAAGAATGAATTCAATCTTGAGTGTCAAAGTTACCACATTTTCATTGATTCAAATGATAGATTGACGTTTGAAATATTTCGTTAAAACTGTTTGTTTTTAACCAGATAATCCTAAAACCAAGAATGCGAATATTAGCAAAGCCCAAGCACACATGTGAATTTCTCTGTCAATGTCAGAGTTCTCACATTATATCATTCTATTTTCACATTACAGTATTTACTACACTGCATCTGCATACGGTGTGCTATTATCCTTTTTCTATCAAGCTCTCTATCTCATTATTGCTGTATAATGTCAATTACTAAGAGGGTATGTGATTTTATGTTGTCACGTACTTTTCAAATTTCTACCAAATTTCTTTTAATTTTTCGAAAGCAAGTTTGAATATCTTACATACGTTGAGCATACTATCTTTTTCTCTCAGTTTCCTGCTTTTAATTTGCAGTATGTTTCTCAAACCAGTGACACGTTGCTACCGTCATTTCTTGGTTTGTATAAAGTAAGATGGACTGAAGGCAACATAGGTCCAATGCAAAGAAAATACTTTCTAGTTCTCATTCACATCGCACCTGATGCCAAAATACGATTAGATTTAAAGGTAAGAATAAATCAAATCAAAGTGACACTATTGCAACGTCCAAATGCCTTACAGGGTACCCTACTTCATCGACACGCTACATCACAAGAAAGGGTGAGTAGATCTCATGACCGCAACTTTATCATCCCTCAACGACACACAGAAATTTACAAACGTAGAAGGGCTAGATCATAGAAGTAGATAATGGTACACTAGAATGGAAGTTTGATAACTTGCCTATGTGCAATGATGGCACATGGAGAAATCTATGGTTTGCAGATCACATTAGATCTAAAACATTGTATCATAGTCAAACTATTTGCTAAGTTGGTTGTGGAAGTTGTTGACAGTAAATTACAGGATTTTCATGAATGGAACTTTAAGTGAGATGGCTGCATTGTTTCATGTGAAATAGCCTACTATT
The DNA here is from genome assembly GCA_907163375.1 of Prostheceraeus crozeri. Classification (NCBI taxonomy): domain Eukaryota; kingdom Metazoa; phylum Platyhelminthes; order Polycladida; family Euryleptidae; genus Prostheceraeus; species Prostheceraeus crozeri. The sequence goes on from CAJQUW010016633.1 coordinate 17,864, forward strand.
CCATGGATCAATATAGTGTGTCTATTTGTAGCAGTCAATGACAGCTGTTATACAATTTTTCAATACTGGAATACGAATTAAAATTTGGTTCACAGTCATAATTGAAAGTGGTCGGTGTACTGGTTGTAAGAGCATGTCAAGAATTCACAGATAAAATTTCTAATTATTAGATAATTTCTCCGTCAAGCGGTTAAGAAACCTGCCGCTTTTCTGGAATAAACACACTGAAAGCTTCTTCAGCGACAGTCATTTCTCAGATAAATAAAATGTCGCTGGAACTCTTCAATTAATCACTAAATGACTTATGTGACATAGTCTGATGATATTTTGGAAGCTCATATTCGAAAGCATGCAAAGGTTTTGAAAATTGTTCAAATATAATGAACAGGGGAATCCTTCAAAGTGAAATGAATACTCTGAGATTTCTTGGCCTCTGATTTCCAGCTGGAGTTATGCATGCTCTGTAAATCGACATCACAAGTTGCACATGTGTCTGATTATACTCTTGATTGATTATAGGAGCGATATTTCAAAATGATGAACGTACAGAACGTTTTTAAAGGATTTCCTTCTTTGTCATCCTGTCGGTGCAGTTTTTTGTAAATTCAGTATTGCTTTTGTGCACATGATCTTTGGACAAGGGGCAACAATCCAGATCACAAATTAATTTGATAATTTAAAATGTCAACCAGAAAACAAGAAAGCCAGCTCGCACAGGTTGCATTTTGCCCCAACTAAGTTCCCCCGGAGTGTGCCATAATTTTCATGCAATTTCCATTCTAGGACTTTCTATGGTATTGTTAATTTCTATGGGCTAGAATATGTTCACAGCACAATTGTGCTTGATTTGAACATGAAATCCAGCAATTTCCGTAGCCAGTAACAGTGCATGACTTGTATGACGGCAAAACATCCTTCATTACAAGAAAAGAGCTGTTCCAACTGACATCCATGATGCGGAGATAACACAGGAGTGGTCATCGACATATTGTGTCGTGAAGTGCGCACGGCACTGTCCCATCAGCCTGCTTCCCGTTTGTAAATGGAAGCGGTCAATGCGACTCCGGTAGACGCTTCGCATGCCCAGAATATTTTCAACCTTTCTGGGTTTGGTGGTCAGAGACATTAGACCAAGTGCCCGACCGCGATACCCAGACAGTTGTTCGTCTAGTCACTCTGCTGTTTCTCCACAGTGCTTGTGAATAACACTGAAAATCAAACATTGTGTTAAATCAAAGTGAGCACTCAGTCAGTTCAAGTTGTCCAATCACAATTGGTGTGAACTCTGTCATCACATGCGGCATCGAAGTATACGGCGAAAATCCAAGAAGGTTTTCAGCATCAAATTTCATTTCAAGTAAAATTCGACAGCTATTATACCTTTTCTCTGTCTATTGGTTGCGGCCGGTCCGACGATGTATTTTCTACTTATGTGATACTATTTGAGGAAGTAAACAGTACACAGGGTGCAGCCCTGAACTAAAGCATCCGTTGAAAAGTTATTTATTTCATTAAAATATCAATGTTTTTGCCATCAGTCACAAGTTCGTCAGTGATGCTGATAAAACTATTCACGCTGATTCAGGAAATCAAGTTGAACAGACCTTGAATTTCTTTCTCTGTCACAACGTCTCTTCATGATTATTTAATCAATATAGGCGGCAAGAGACAGATAAATTCGTACATAGAGGTCAATTCTGAAACATGATTAGTTTTCATCAAATTTCCGCCTCTCTCGATAGACAAGCGTGTCCTTTGAACAACTCGATTGTTTGCAAAAGTTATTTCATCTCCTTTGTCGCGTGAAGAATGTTGTATCGCCTTTGTCGGGCGCATATAATAAGGCACAAGCGAGAGAAGGGTAAATATGTTCTTGGTTAATTCTTACTGAAATATAACAGATTATGAAGCTTTTCATTGCAATATTGTAAGACATAAGTTAAAAATATGTCGAATCAAAATTTAGGATTCAATTTTCCATATATTTTTTTTAATATTTGACTGTATGTAATGATTGAACTTGCAATACGTCAAACATTTTTTGTTAAAATTTATTCAATACATAATGTCATCATAATATGTGTTGTGTTGTTAGCACATTGTTGCAGGGTGTCCCAAAAAAGTGACGAAAAAAGCATGCATGAAATATATAGACATGCGTGCACTTAGGGGTATTGAAGTACTGTAGACTTTGAATTCCAATGGTAGGTCTATGCTTGGAATTTCAATAATGCACATAATGTACTATGCTCGAATATATCGAGATAAAAAGTATAATCAGCATTGAAATTGATAAGTATCTGTTGAAGATGATTGACATGAGCTTCAGTTTACTTCTGATAATAATAAATAAGCTTACTTACATGTAATATCCTTCTTCTCAGAGAACAACTAGCAGTTATAATATGATGAATTCTTCAAAAACCAAGTTCACTTCAACTATTTTATTGCGAGCTTTCGGGTGAATGAAGACGGGTGGAGCATTCACCCGAAAGCTCGCAATAAAATAGTTGAAGTGAACTTGGTTTTTGAAGAATTCATCATATTATAATTACATGTAATAGTTCATCACGCAGTCACAAAAGTTTGAATAGCTATATTGATGAAGGATATGAGATCAGATATTCATGTCTCTATATTGCTTACAAGATTTTTTCATTTTCAGTTGAAGAAAGTGTGCGTATTCAAAGATCGGGACATCATCAGCAATGGCATGCAGCTCAAAATGACTGCCGAAAAGAAGAATCAATTGTTTCGACTCCTTGATGGAGATATACAGGTAAAACTGTGCTATAGAGATTGATTCTAATGTTCAAATCTTTGTTGCTAAATACCATTTATTTCGGATTTCAAAGATTTATTCACGGCGGAATCGAACATTGCAGACGTCATCCAAAACACATAAGAAGCATTGCTGTCATTTTCCTTCTGCATACAATTGAATCATTCCCATCTCCCGTAGACGTTGTGTACATTAGGAAAGTAATCTTTCTGAAAGTCATTTTGTACAATTCACAGTTTATCTTTACAGCTGTTGAACTCACACACATCCTTTTCTAAAATGTAGATTAACAATGCTAGATAGAAAATAGCGTCACTGGCATTTGTTCAGAGCTCTCACTCAGCAGAGCAAATTCTGATCATTAACTCACATGTCTCATTGTTAGGTTAAATGAGTTGAATTGTCACATGATGTTCTGCATTCTTGTCGTATGTACTGATACTTCAGACAGACAACAATACGATCAGAATATCGTAACATTCAACCCGTAAGATACTCTGCAATAGAAATGAAAACTAAATAACTGAATTATTTGTGTGTGGAATGAATAAAGTCGAGATTCCTAGCAAGTACAAGTAATTTTCAGACATATTTATCGTATACTCTGGAGACATTGAGTAGGGACTTTACATACTGTATCTTAGCGGTTGAGACAACGCCTTGATGTACATGGGGAAGTGAGAAACTGAAACTGTTATTATGATCTTCTAGGCATCATTTCCATCTGGATTGCAATATCATCAATTTATTCAACATAAGTCTGTCTGCGAAGCGTCCGCATATAAAAGATCCGGAATTTATTTGATACATTTTCTAAATTACACGATCATCCAGGGCACAATAGCAAGTAACAATGAACTTTAGTGTAATGAATATATTGCTACAAAATAACAGTTTGCGCGCAACATTTGGATCAGTGTTCATGTGCACCATACAGTTCTTAATTACAAGTATGAGCGCGCTTTGAGGTGCAAAACGAACATTGGTCCAGGATACTATATAAGTAGTGTCGTGAGTGTTTTTCACAGATACAAAATGCTTCCACGAAAAATTGAAATGATGAATGAAAGCACCCAATGTTAATGTCCATTAAGGATAAAAAAGCTAATTATCAAGAAAAGACCACAAGAATTCAATTTAGATTGGATATTTCATTTTTCATATTGTGGTCTCCGTGGCACAGTGGTTAAGTGCTTGGCCTAGCGATCTTTTGGTCCAGAGGTCGAGCCCCGAAGCTGTCATTGGAAGTCGTCAGGAAAGGCATCCGGACTAAAATTACTACAACGCTCCATAAGTCTGACTATGTCAGCACCGTCCAAGTCCCAAGTATGTGGAGTAGTGACGTAAAAAGCTTCATTTCAGCTGGTGACAATCTGACACTTTATTCAAATTGACACATGAACCAAGTCAATTTAAGCGATTTCTCAGCTCTGATGAAAGCTTTAGAGAAAATGACAGCTATAAAGTCAATACGAGACACCAACACCCATGATTCCTCGTCCGCACATGCCTGACCTAGGACGTCCGCGGTGGAGACGAGCTCGCACCATCTTCACTAGGCCACGCCGACCGCACTCGCCTGACCTAGGAATCGAACAGAAGTCCGCGGTGGAGACGAGCTCGCACCTTCTTCACTAGGCCACGCCGACGGCACTCGCCTGACCCAGGAATCGAACAGACGTCCGCGGTGGAGACGAGCTCGCACCATCTTCACTAGGCAACGCCGACCGCACTCACCTGACCCAGGAATCGAACCGAAGTCCGTGGTGGAGACGAGCTCGCACCATCTTCCCTAGACCACGCCGACCGCACTCGCCTGACCTAGGAATCGAACAGAAGTCCGCGGTGGAGACGAGCTCGCACCTTCTTCACTAGGGCACGCCGACCGCACTCGCCTGACCCAGGAATCGAACCGAAGTCCGTGTTGGAGACGAGCTCGCACCATCTTCACTAGGCCACGCCGACCGCACTCGCCTGACCTAGGAATCGAACCGAAGTCCGCGGTGGAGACGAGCTCGCACCTTCTTCACTAGGCCACGCCGACCGCACTCACCTGACCCAGGAATCGAACCGAAGTCCGCGGTGGAGACGAGTTCGCACCTTCTTCACTAGGCCACGCCGACCGCACTCGCCTGACACAGGAATCGAACCGAAGTCCGCGGTGGAGACGAGCTCGCACCTTCTTCACCAGACCACGCCGACCGCACTCACCTGACCCAGGAATCGAACCGAAGTCCGCGGTGGAGACGAGTTCGCACCTTCTTCACCAGACCACGCTGACCGCACTCGCCCGACCTAGGAATCGAGCCGAAGTCCGCGGTGGAGACGAGTTCGCACCTTCTTCACTAGGCCACGCCGACCGCACTCGCCTGACCTAGGAATCGAACCATCTTCACTAGGCCACGCACCATCTTCACTAGGCCACGCTGACGGTCGTGGCCTAGTGAGTCAAGCGGCCACTAGTCTATCCACAAATCTACTAGTCAGCGTGGCCTAGTGAAGAAGGTGGGAGCTCGTCTCCACTGCGGACTTCGGTTCGATTCCTGGGTCAGGCGAGTGCGGTCAGCGTGGCCTAGTGAAGAAGGTGCGAGCTCGTCTCCACCGTGGACTTCGGTTTGATTCCTAGGTCGGGGAATCAAGGTAATCAGGACTTAACAGCTGTCATTCTCTCTGAATATTCAATAAGCTACGACAGACCTTTGTTATCTGATGAGACCTGTTGTAGAATAAGGGACTGACATAGCAATTTTAGGGAGCTAAAGCTAACATGTATGACAACAGATGATGAACTGACCTACATGCACTCACAATCACATATGCCTACAACTCAATCTAACTAACCAGGTCCTAATATGGACACGGGCCCTTCCTGACCTTCAAAATCGACCACTTTGGTTAACATTGTATTATGCAAAGACTTTCAATTAATTGGACACATTTTCTGAATCGCATGTTTTTATGAAATGTATTGAAGAGCATGCTATTCAGAAAATATTCAAGAGGTGAGAACAAAATTTGACTTCGATCATTGCAAACGTTTCTGGCTTATTTGCCGTCATCAGTGTAGTATACCCTATTGTAGAGAATCAGTAGGCCGATAAATCGTCATCCGACCTCATTTATTCAGAAAATGCATGGAATTAAGCAAAGTAAAATGTCAAGCAGAAAGGGTAACTTAATGATTTGTTCAGCAAAAGCAGAGAATAAATAACACAGAAGTCTAATTTTAAAAAATTACGAAATGATGGCTTTCCAGTCGTACATGGATACTGAGTCTTTTCAAGTTTAAGATGGAGCTTTTCTCGCAGTAATGCGGACAATACACGAATCGCATTGTCCCTAGTGATTCCCTGTGAATTCTTCCAACCCATTTTGCTTAACATTCTGGTGTGTGCAATACAGACTGTCCAATACAGCACGTAGAAGAATGGTCATCACTGTTTGACCGATTTAATCATCGCAAAAATGCAAGACATGTCTTAAGACTTGATTCTATATTCAGTTTTCTGTAATGTTTAGCTTTATTGCATGTAGATCTTCACTATATCACTACAATTCCAACAAAGAAGTTTGCTTCAGGATTTCTCCGTGAGTCTTTCATACGAAATGATGTCTCAGGCCTCATTATTTCATGAATGTGAATTGTACAAAGAAGGACTGTGTGCGGTGCACTGAAATGTGCGAACTTGGATCAAATTGATATTTTACTGTACTGCTTCAAATATGATAAATTTATTTGATATCTTACACAGCATATTGGAGAGATAAATATTTCAACCATTCACTATAATTAATCAGGTTCTGCTTATCAATTAAATTCGAACTTCAAAATATCTATAGCACGAATACTGAACATTTTCAAAGTCACGGCTACATCTCAAAATAACCGATGCATTTCCTGATGTCGAGATAAAGTATGAAAACGTGACCAGAATGAGACAATTCAATCTCATGACAAAACATTTTAGGCCACGATATCTCAATTCCCATCACGTCAGAATTTTGGAATCTCATAGTGGTACCCTGCTGTTTGTCCTCTTGCAAAGATATTGTAGGCTATCTGGGTATTCCAGCTGACATTTTTTCGTCATTCAGTAGCATTGTAGTGTCGACATCTTGACCTTCTTACATAGTAACTTGTATATAGCAGTGACATTGCGGCGAATCTTCCTACATGTCCTCATGTGCTCAGGTATTTTGAAAGAAAAATCTTTTCCTTAGTTGTATAAGTCTTTAAAACTAATCTATTGAAACCTGAAATTTCGTCCGCTACTTACTTGGTAGTTCAGTCATTGTACTTTTTTACCATTTTTTGTTACATGTCTTTATAATTTCTGCTTTATCCAGTTATAAAATTTCATTAGAATTACCATAGAGATGTGCGGGTTCCGCATGATGAGAGCCACTTGATCGTAATGGCAGAATAACATTAACGGATACCTATGCAATGGTCTTAGGCTTATCCAAGTTCTTAGGATTACTAGAATTTTCCTAGTACTCTATAAAATGTGTTCCAGAACATGTGAACATTTGCTATGAAAGATGGAGTCTCTACCTTCAAGAATATGAAGCTTCAATACGACATTCTAGAACGCGAGAGCATTTCGGCTACACTTTAATAAGTGCTTCAGCAAACTTTCCGGTGCACTGGTGTGAGCGGGTGCGGCTAGCGCACAGTCCTCATACAAAGTGATATAAAATCTGTTCAATTCATTTCAAGCTGGAAATTTACAAATGACTGTGATTCTTATTTCAGTTTCTGACAGATTGCAACATCATTGACTACAGTCTACTTGTTGGAATTGTAATGATCGCAAAGCCAAGCGATCTTGATAGAAATGAAACCCCAGATTTCACCTCATGCAGCAATGTTCCAGTGCAAATCAATCCAAAGCAACCATCAAGTAAGTGTCATCATTTTCATTATGAAATCTGTAGAAAGGGACTGCACCTGTGAGAGGTGGAAATTGGCCATGTATACAGCACATCATGTTCACTTACTGATGAAATGCGATTATTCCTAAAGGTGAAGGAAAACAAGTTATCTGGTGATCCAAATATCCCATCGTCATTATACAAACGACTTGCTGATTCGATAACATTTTCTTTGACTCATATTTATCAATCTATAATAGATACGCGCATATTCCCAAGCGACTGGAAAAAAATGACTATAACTCCTGTCCCTAAAGAAAGGAATATCTCGTTATCTAAACTACGACCTATATCTCAAACAATGTTACCATCCAAGATATGTGAACGTATTATTCTTGATAAAATAGGCCCAGATCTTGAAAAATCATTTGGTAAAGAACAACATGGGTTCCGGAAAGGTTGTTCAACTACAATAGCATTGATATCGATCATGAATAGTCCTTGTAAAAATTTTGATAATGTGAATTGTTTTGGATCTATCCTTTTGACCTTCGATATGCATAAAGCTTTTGATAATTTGAACCATAACTTGATGATACAAAAATTATTACGTATTGGCACACCAACAGGTTTTCTGATGTTGTTGAAAAGCTATCTGACCGACAGCTGACCGACAGACACGCCTGTGTCCAGCTGAATAGAAACATATCAGAGTATTTCCTGATTGTATCTGGAGTTCCACAAGGAACGATTTTAGCCCCGTACTTGTTTGCCGCATTTTTTGGGGATTTTCACTGCATGTTACAAACTACTGACTTTGTCAAGTATGCAGATGATTTGACATTAATATTGCCTGTTTCCACAAAGCTTATGTCCGAAATAGAAAAAAATGTGAATTATGAAATAGAATTTGTGACTAACTGGTGTAAATCTAATGATTTGAAGTTAAATATGTCAAAATCTAATATGCTACCATGTTTCAAGAAAAGTTTTACATCTCCATCACGTCATTTTCCCATCAAAGTGGTCGACTACATCGATATTTTGGGTTTACGTATTTGTCATGATTTGAGTTGGGAAAAGCATGTACAGAAAACTGTAAAGATTGCTAATAAGCGCTTTTATGCTTTGAGAAAACTTTGGACATTTGTTTCAAGCGATGAACTGCATTTATTGTATACGTCTTATATACGTTCCATACTCGAATACGCATGTCCTGTTTTTGTTGGTCTGAATTGCTTAAATATTGTTGATAAACGGGCACATAAGATCATTTACCGTAACAATGAGAGAAAATGTCAATGCTCTGAAAACGAACTCATCATACGAAGATACGCACAAAGCAAGAAACTATTCCTGTCGATAGAAAACGATGAAGACCACATTCTCAATGCCATCATCCCCAAAAGACATTCGTATTCAAGGAGCATATCCATACCATTCGTCAGAACTGAACGATCTCGTACATCCTTTGTACCATTCACCTCTGTGATTATAAATGACACTTACTGATTTTTTTGCTTTTTTGTGAATTTTCTCAAACCGCACATCAAACTTTTCTGTTAAAAGGACTCCAATGTAAATTGTATAAAAACATAGTTTTGTCAGATTTTTATTTATCACTCAATAAACACTTACTTACTTACTTCCGCCTGTCACATGTGCAAATCCTTTTCATCAAAATTCGGTAAGTCAAATAATCAACTCGGATATGTTCTATAAGTAATTTAATAAAACCTTTGTTTCTGACGCAACATTCCAACATTCCAGCACAGTCTCATCGCGCGTGTTACTTTAAAACTCCCATACATTAAGTCGAACTCGATGCAAGCACAAGCACGCTTCCGGTGTAATCCTACACACCGGAGTGGTCTCCGTGGCACAGTGGTTAAGTGCTTGGCCTAGCGATCTTTTGGTCCAGAGGTTGAGCCCCGAAAGTGTCATTGGAAGTCGGCAGGAAGGGTATTCTTACTGTATATCACAACGCTTAGATTAAAGTCTGACAATGTCAGCACCGTCCAAGACCCCAGTATGGAGGAGTAGTGACTTTCAACCATCCCTTCATCAGTGATTTCCAACTTTTATTCCGCACATTCTATCTATGCAGCGATCTTATCAGAAATCGCTATTCTAGCTTTGTAATTGATTCGATGGTATAGGATCTCAACCCCAGAGTTCTTTAGGTCGAACAGAGCAATAAAATGGTTTCGTTAGAAAAGATGCGACAGATTTTAGAAAAGTATGGCCTCTATCGTCACGCTTCATGTGTTATTAGTTATCGATCACGCCTTCAGTTTTCAGTTATGAATAATTTTCCAATAGTTTGTCGAAATATTTTCCTTTAACGATTAATAGTCAACGGAGCCATTCAATTGTTAATGTTTTATATTGACTGTTCAAAATGGATTTTGTTTTATTTTCGTAGTCTCGTTGTAACATACGAAAACCAGTGTAAGCCCTCAAGAACGTCTAAACAATTATTATTTTATTTACTACTATTACTTTGAGAATACATGCACATTTAAATAGCACACGAAAGTTGCATTCTTAGAATATTATTCGAAGCTGATTTATCGATTTTTGTGCATGTGCCGATGCTTTTGAACTGACATTAGTTTACAGTCACCTCAATTAGCAGATGCTCCTAAGAATGTCTTTTGTCTGCATTTCAGCTTGTGAGCGGTTTTATGTGGATTACTTGAATGAAAACGACTTGTCCATCCGTCTTCATTTTGGAATAATTGATATTACGACAGTTTATGGAACTTGGCACAAACTTGCGAGATTCTGCAAACAATGTCGATATGGGCGCAATGTCAGCACATCGAGTGTTCATCCCCGAATCTACGGCGAACGTCTTATGAAATTTCTAATATCAAAGATCGATTGAGGAAGCTGCTGATACGGGGTCACAGATAACACATGAAAGAAGATGACGATATGGAGATATCACCATTATTCTGTCGATGCGGATGGAGTGTCCGCTTTTGATTCAACGGATGACAATCATAAAGGACATCGAATCGCAAGGCACTTGGTCAATCATGCTGAAGACTTTTGCACAGTATCGAGATACCTTCATTTATCCTGATCTCACGGTTTCGCCTATGATACGACAAAATAGAGATTAAGGCGAAACTAAAGGGAACCATTTGAGTGCTCCTCAGCCCTGATATGCAATCACCATTTTCTGTAGATCAATCTAATTTCTACCATTTTTGTTTTTGCTCAATAAAGAATTGATCATGAATAAACGCATCATTGTTCTTGTTACTCACGGTATCTTTAAGGTGGATGAGAGAGAAATAAGACAGCAAAACTTATCTTGCAAAACGTAAGAGCTTTTATCTGAGGCCATGGGAATGTATTCTCAAAAGATATGAGCAATATTCACTGTCAATTCAACAATGAATATTGGTCTCCTTGACACGAAGGTTAAGTGCTTGGCCTAGTGACCGTATGGTGAAGATGTCGAGCCCTGAGATTGCCATTGAAAGGCGGACGGAAGGGCATCACAACAATCAAGAAAAGTCTGTGTCAACACTGTCCAAGCCTCCAGTATGGGGGAAAGGGACATTAAATCTTCATTACTATTCAATTAAAGACGACTCTTCCAAAAATCTGATTTCTCCAAAATAAAGTCACAGAAATAGAAAATGAAGAGGGAAATAGTTGAGATTCAAGAAGAAAAGGATGCTGTCGAAATCTATTCTTCGTTGTAGAGGTTCTAGCCAAAGTGGGATCGAGAAAGCATGCTTCAGTGTTCACTTTTACACTCATCAGCCACCATTTCAGTGTTCTGCCGTGAAGATGTCGATGACCTTTGAGAAGTATCATTAGAAATTGTAAAGAGCATTTGCAAGCTAATATTCATGTGATATCAGGATGTCAAGTATCAGGAACTGCTGTCGTCATGACTCCAAGTGAAAAAATTGGATTCTATTTGTTTATGCATGTCATTTACACAGAGTCTAACTAGAAATTATCAAGACTACCATCCAATTTTGACGACGGTTTATATGGCAGTTATAAGTAGTACAGTACTCAGTAAACGTACATGTTACAATAGAAAGTAGTCCGCACTATCAAACGGAGGCCTGACCCGAAGCCTCCGTGACGAGTACCTGGGCGATCCGGACCCGGATTCAACCCTGATTGACTGATCAGCAGGAAATCTGTCTAGCATCACCTAAAATGATGAAACAACTGTTGAATTGCCAAAATCAATACCTGTATACAATTTTCAGTGTATAATGAAATGCCGTGGATGAACTAAGTGCGCTCAAGAGTCGTTCCTCTATCAGGTATGTTCTCATTTCCTGGACAACTTCATGCTAGCACCACGACTAATAGGGCCAAGAACACTAGAACAGGGCTGGGACAGTTAAATGTTTTGTAACCGGTTAAAATCGGTAGAATGAGGATTCCCGGCATTTATTTAATTGTCAAGGTTTGTCGACAATTTTCATTCATTATCACAATTATGCGCTCACAATTATCGACAATATTTTATTATACAAGATAAATCTAATCAAACGTAATAACCGACTTTAACCGGTTATGAGAAAGATAAACCGATTAACCGGTTATTCGGCCAGCCGCCTTCACTTGAGATTATTACAATGATCAAAAGGCATTTTCATTAATTCACAGATTAGAGTGATCAAACGGCATTCGACATAACAGAGATCCGACATGTCGACCATGTGTAGATATTCAAGTTGTTGCTGCTGTTCTTGTTGTGTAGCTGATGTTTGTTTCTCATGCAAATGTCTGTCTGAAGTATTCGTGCTTCATGACTGAAAGTATTATCTTGGCTGCAGTTTTGAGAAGTTGACAGTTCATTACTACATCGTGTACAGTATATAATTTCTTCCACTCGAATAACTGCATGCGAATACTTTGATAATTTACTACTGAAGGATATCATGCTCCTGACCACTCTGCTGTGGATATCGGGTAAATATAAAACTTCATTTTCATCTGTAAACTCTTCAAAATGTCAAATGTACATCATGCATGTGCATCAAATCGAAAATACTCATATTTGTTAAATCTTCAGTAAATGATACAACAATTATAGAAATATGTAGTCATCAAACTGCAATCTTTTTTCAGAATTCTTTGTCTCTCTCTTTCTACATCCAGATGCTTAAAATAAATTTTTGATTAGAAAGCGTCGTTAGAGACGAATATATGTTAACTTTGTTTTCCTTATGCTCATAACTGCAAATACTATAACATAATTTATTATGCAATATTGATATATTATAATTGAATTCACTTATTTTCCGGGTATTTGCAACTTTATTATTGTATTGTCCTTCTACAAATATGTGCAATGAGCATTGAAAGCTGCAGCTGTGCAAATTTGATTGAGGTGAATGAAACCTTTTCTCAACAAATATCTATGTAGTGCAATATGTCTCTAAATGTGGAACAAATCTATCTATAAAGTGGACGAAATGCTACTTCGAAGAATCTCGACACCATATCTTAGAGAGTATAGAATTGAAACTAAGTTTATAAAGTACGTATAATTTCTACGTTTATACATAATGATAAATGATTGACCTAATAATAATGTATATGCCCAATGTTCCCATTAGGAGCAGCATCGTATATCCATGTTACTCTAGCAAAAGTGAAACACAAATGCCATAGTTCGACTTCTATGCACTATTGAGTGAATATCTATATATACATAAGAAAAGAATAAAAAACAAAATTGCAGATAATAATTCCAAATAAACCCGGTTGAAAAATAAATCAAAACGCCATTTTTACTTCCCTGACCGGTTTCACCTCATCTTGGAGGCTTCTCAAAGGGATGAGCGCCGACAAAAATATGCTCCAAATAGCCGAATCCATCACAATAAAAGAAAAATCCCCATTTCTAAATAAGCGTGACATGGGCCTCACCGAACAGAACAGACATAATAGACAGAACGGCATAGACATCAAATAACACATGCAAAATATGCTGTATATATATATGAACATGAATCACAAAAACTAATGTCGCAATCTATTTTTGATAATTTTCAATAAGATTTTTCTACGTCACGATAAAGTAATTTGATCTCCTCAGTCATCCTCAAGTAAACAAAGATTACAAGAGTATCCTTCAGAATATGAAGATCATAACCCGTTATCAAAAGCAAAAGGATTTAGAGCTTGCAGAGGCAATAATAATTAAGAACGAACAGCTACCTCTGAATAAACAAGACCAGGGTTTGACCCGAAGACTGATATTACTTTGATTTCCTTCCTACAACATTTATTCTTTACAGTATATTTCCCTTCATTTGTATATATTTTAATCTATGTAAATATCTAGGTTTCTGATACTTCTCTGTTTATCCATAGGTATATGCAAGACTTTAGGTTGTTATTTGAATTTGTACCAGCAGTGTAATTTTCATTCCCTGAAGATGGAAGCTGTCGACTTCCGAAGCTCCGGAGTTTTAATTAAATGCTACTCAAAAATCGTATTTAAGTTTTGCAATCAAGAGACCAAATTACTTTATCGTGACGTAGAAAAATCTTATTTAAAATTATCAAAAATAGATTGCGACATTAGTTTTTGTGATTCATGTTTAGATGATAATTTGCTGCCAATTTTCACTAATATATATAAGATATATATCATTAAAGAGGTTGTCATTCTGTAATTTATTGCATTTTTGAAGGGACTTTTCTGTTTTTCTATAAATTTCTTTTCCTTTTCCTTCAGTTGTTAAATGATTCAATGCAATTTTGGAATACCATTTTATTAAAAAATAAAGGCTCAACGTTTCGGACAGTACACTGACCATTCTCAAGCGATAAAAATTGTGAAGGTAATTACATGTAAAAAATTCTAAATTCAAAAAGAGAGATGACATCTGGAGAACTATTAAGTGATACAAATAGAGATATAGCATCATACTATAAATCCTGCAAGCAGAATTAAGCTTTGTCATAGAAAGTTGGAGACCAAATAACATTCAGAAATCGGGTGAGGCCGAATTTATCACGTTAATTTAGAAAGGGGGATTTTTCTTTTATTGTGATGGATTCGGCTATTTGGAGCATATTTTTGTCGGTAACATAGATAACATTTCTCGACTGGCAATTCTATTCTATTATATATTGATATATTCTATTATTATATATGTATTTATATTGTATTTATGTATAATGATAACAAAAGAAAACTATACCAAAAATAATGGGTTAAGCTTCAGAACTGTAAAAGGCTTAAGTTCTTGCTCTTTTGCATGAATAACGATCGATTGTTCATAAAGTTTTGTCAAAATTCGTCCATGAATAGAAACTTTTCGTCCTAAAAGCCGTGCTGGCAAAAGAAAATCTACTGCTTTGGTTTATTTTTGTAATATACATGATAAAGTTCCATTGAGTTATCATTCGACATGACCCAAAGTATTGTACAGAATATCAAAGACGGTATTCATTAAAAACATCGTAACATGAAAATTATCGTAAATGAAAACATCGTATATGAAAAATATCGTAAATGTCCTTGAAAAACATCGTATTGGTCTTACAAAGGCATATTCTCCTTCATGGCTCATGGCTCCTAGTAATCTGAAGCCTAGCGTCACTTCCAGCGGATATCTATTTAGGATTCTATGGATGGACATAAATTAGATATCTTTTCCATTTGATACCGGATATGTTTATTTTTATACCAAAATCTTGGATTCCATGTGGAAATTACTTGGGCAGTCCCTGACTTGGGGATACTTCACAATTATGAATTTTGAAAAGCATCTGGTATCTGCTGACAACTGATTTCTAAATCATTAAAAGATTTACTTGCTGCTCTAGGAGAAGTGTTTACAATGGAACTGCGAATTGAATACATCGTGACTAATAAATCAAAACGATGTTTGCTTATAAATGATTGCAAATTCATTCTAGATCGCAAATTGGTGAATGGAGAAAACTTTAGTTTAAAGTTTAGAGAAACTTTAAAAACTTTAGAGAAAGGTTTAGGGGTGACGGATACTATATTTTTTCAAGTGTAATATTATCATACTCTATTTTCTATATTTTTCATTTACGATATTTTTCATTTACGATGTTTTTAAATTACGATATTATTATTACGATGTTTTTAATGTTACGATGTTTTCATATACGATATTATCTGTTTACGATGTTTTTAAATACGATGTTTTCATATACGATATTATCTGTTTACGATGTTTTTAAATACGATGTTTTTCATGTTACGATGTTTTCATATAGAACTATCAAAGACACAACTAACAATAAAGAATATTTAAGATACAACTTAAGTACAATCATTAATTTCAGGCCTTTCACAAATTCATGGCAGTTATGACTTAGCGGAATATGAGAAACGAGTTAATATAATTGACAAGCTGGATGGACTGTTCAATGAATACGTCTCAACGGATATCTACGACGAGTCAAAGAGAAATGAGTTATGGGAGAGGATGTTGAAGTTCTGTGTAAATGAATTTGATGTAAGTAATCAGTTTCTCTTATCATTTGGAGCACGTGTATAGGCACAATACTTTGTTTAAAAACGGTCAATCAAAATTAAGGATGCTGAAATGCTTGGAAGAATTGGGAACAATGAATTGAAGAACACTTCCATTGTTAACTGTACACGGTAGAAAGTAGCGTAAATAATCCTAAAACTTCACAGAGATGCTTCACTGAAAATGTCAGTGACACCACATCCGACGGAAATTTCAACGGTTATTCATTTTTTGCTTTGCACAGTAAACAGAGTGAGTGCCCTTCACTCAAGGCACGTTTACAGAGAAGTATTTGTATGCTGAACATCTTAGAATTTATACTTTCGTATTTCAGATATCGGATACATTTCTTTGAAAGAGTACAAAGGCATAGACCATATGACGATGATAATTTACCACTACTTTCTGTCGATTTGTCTCCAACCACATCATGTACAACTATTGTTAACTAATTTTAAAATGTACCATGCTGGCCAAAAGTTTAACACAATGTACATAAAATGCTAAATATTTTCAGGTGCTTTTCAGGCCTTTTTGTCAACTGCCGACATCACCAACTGCATCACTGCTACAGCATTGTAGGAGCCTGCAAATACATAAAATAATGTCTGATGCATATCTACCCATACACATATATATATATACATGTATATATAGACCTATACTTGAAAGTGTTGCCATTACCTACTAACTGAACATTTGAAAGTGGATTGTTGATTAAAGCTTTGATTACTCGTAAATCTATGACCCAAAACTAGTGAAGTGTACTACATACACATTCTACTTGTCGATAATTTTCATATCAAGAAGCATTTACACAGAAACGACAATTATAGGCCTATTTTTGGAAAAGTTAGGGACAGGCCCACATTGTAGAGGCACCGAATTATTGGTAGTTCACAACTATCTAGCTATTCAGAATATTGCGGGCTTAATAACATATATTACGTGCTTATATTCAGACCTATGTACTTAACAAGTACAGTATATATTTGCACTTCAATGCATTGTATGATTTTTGGAAGTCATGAGAAAAGTAAAACTGCTTCTTGTTTTTTGTATCCTTTTTAGGTGAAAAGCCTAAAAGCCTAATTATTTAATTTTATTAAATAAATTAGCCTACTAAATTTTAGCCTAAATTATTATGCTAGTTCTTTATCAAGTCTCACATATCGGAGTTACATTCATCTCATCAAAAATGTCATGCGGTTACTTAGGAACGTACACGTAGTAATACGCATCTACACGCTCATGATCTTCAATGACCATGAAAGCATCAGAATTTTAAGTAGGCCGGCCTCGGACCGGCCGGTTTTCGATACGCCGGCCTCGGACCGGCCGGTTTTGAATGCACCGGCCGCCGGCCCGGCCACCGGCCGCTAAAAACCCGTCCGGTTCCAACCCTGGTATATACTAATATAGTCACATATTCTTCCCAACAAGCTAAAATACAGAAATCACAATTGTGTTGAACTTCTGGCCAGCATGGTATGTTTTCAGATATTATTCTAATTTATCGTTTTCATTCATCCATTTCGAATGACAAGAAGCAGCACTGAAAAACAAGCTGAAAATCAATTAAACAGAAGGAGAAGATGTGTTCTATTTATCTCTCTTCACTCCTTTCAATTTGTCTTATAATGTTCGCTTCATTCGTGGAAGCATCGCCAGCCAGGCATTCGGGTTCGTCGATATTCGATGCCTCAAGTAGAAATTGAAGATAGAATCTCAAATCCCTAGTTAATGTATTTAGCTCTATCCTTTGTATGCGTTGTAACCAGAGAGTGTCCTCACGAAAATGTTTAATGAGAGCTCATTAGATTTAATGCAGATTCATAAGAATGACATTTCATGATGCGTTCATGGAAAATCGTTCTCATCAGGAAATTGGGAGAATAAATCTATCATTCCTGACGTCAGGTTCATGACGAAAGTGTTCCAAGAAACACAATAAGCTGGGGTGGGCTAACGCCGATTTGGTGGCCCAACACCAAATCAGAGTGGATTTCAGTATGTAGCTTTCACGTTTCAGATCGTTGCGTGATTTATACGAGCGTAGATGGTTGACCATATAGCCTTCGTTTGCAGCTATGGATGTTATTTTGTTTCCTAACCGTTGAACATACTCCGCTTGAAAATACATTTACTTAGCGTTTGAATAAGAAATATGAACTTGAAAATCCGTTTTGCACTTCATAAATACGTTACGTAATTGGCCTACTTGCAATGAGCTTATAAGTAGTAGCGTAGTCTATTTATAAATATTATGAGTCCTAAAAAATTCCCTTCATCGATAAGAATCTCCAAGTTTTTGCTGTAAATGACAAAAAGCAAATAGTCTATATACAATATGCCACAGCCGTATGAAACAACCTTTTCGAAATGATACAAAAAAAATTAACCTTATAGATGCAAGATGTTAAAAGCAAAACGTGTAAAGTCACAGGTCGAGTTAAAGTTACATAAAATATCGGTACTTGCTTATGTAGACAGAATGTGTCTAGTGGGCATACTGAAGGAAGGCTTAGTGGCAGCGAAGAGAGACTATGAAAGCCTCAGCAACCAAATACCAGCAGAATGATACCAATTGTAAGATAGGCAACACAAAATTTGTTGATGAGATTATTATGAGAAGCTCATGAGATTTCAGGATGTATATGCTATTCAAGAAAATCTCATGAAAAATGAGGCTGATTCTCGCATCATGTCAATTGATATCAGGAAAAGTTGCTATTTGTTATTTCGTCTACTGAATGCCTGCATCAGTATCATGCTGAGTTGCCTATTACGAGAATCACAGAAGGAATGCAAAACATCAGAGTTTATCTCTTATCAGAAAGCTATTCACTTCCTGAAACACATTATCAGTTAATTTTATATTACTGATTTGAAAGCAATGCAAAGTAGTAAACAAGAACTTCCAAATGACATCAAAATAAGAAAACAGGCTCCATTTTCAAAGTAGGTGAGTGAGAGAGAAGACAGTACTGCACTGCAAACAGATACATGTATAATACTTGCATGACATAGTTATTCTCTTCACGATTCTCTCTCTCTATCGCGGGAGTCACCAATGCAAACGACGACGTCACTTAAACGAGACACCCCCAAAAACAGCTTCCATCACTCTCATGTGAGATTGACAGAGAAATTGCTGAGCGCCAAAAATCAATCTAACCTGAATTGAAATGTTTTGATATCAACAATGTTGTGAGACTTGCTCACCCGTTCAAATGCTGACATAAATTATTACTCCTAGATTTTGAGATGCGTGTAATTGCTCTTGTGATGGCCAAAAGAATACGCGGAACTCGAAAAATCAATTTATTGCGACGCACAAATTTTCGGCCGAAGCCTTCGTCAGGTGCATACACAGAATTAGATTGTTTTATCGTATCACTTTGCTAGAAGTGCAAACTGATTCAAAACAATGGCACATGCAGGAACTTAATAAGTGGGCAAAAAGAAATTTTTAATACCTTGCAGACATAGGAAAAATAGTCGTGCGTCGCTTGCGGATTGCTCTGAATTAATTCAAAATGCTCCGATCGCCACGACTCTTTCAGATTCGAAGAATTCAGATCATTGCGCAAAAGTCTTCCCGATAATGTTCGGACCTCAGATTAATATTAAAAAAGACAGCAGGCGCATGAAAAAGCGCTCACAGACTTCTCCGTAGAAATTGATATCAACTGTGTCTCTTTGCTGTGTGATCCGGTTGATAACAGTCACTGAAACTTTGCACTATTTGGCGTGTTTAATGTTGAACTGGCTGCTCATTGTTCGATTGCTATGGTATTTAGTCAGGAGATTGTGCCAATTCAATAGCGTTACATGTTCCAATGTTTCCCTTCTAGTCAAACAGAAGAAGAGACGACCTGTCTAATTCTGTGGGCAGACTAGTAAATGATGAGGACTTGTCAAATTGGATATGGACACAAAATGAAAATTGATAACATAGATATTAACACTCTGAACTGCAGAAAAGGAGATAAAAGCTGTACAGGACTAAAATCGATTGAATTGGATTTGAAATTGAACATTCGTCGGGCTCCTTCCTTAATGAATGGCTGTTGTGGTCGTGAATTGGATGTTTGATTGATTCCTTTATTTATTTCATAATTTATTTTGTATGTATTAATTTTCCTAAATCATTGAAATGATGTCTATCTTCATTATTGTTGTCTTCGCAAATATGTCCATTCATTTATTGAATATTCTTGTATAAAGTGTACATATCGATTTTAGTCCTGTACAGCTTTTATTTCCTTCTCTGCAGTTCAATATGAGTTCTGAGTGTTAATATCTATGTTATCAATTTTCATTTTGTGTCCATATCCAGTTTGACAAGTGCTCATCATTTGCTAGTTTGCCAGTCACATTCAGTTTATATGCACCTGACGAAGGCTTCGGCCGAAAATTTGTGCGTCACAATAACTTGATTTTTCGAGTTCCGCGTATTCTTTTGGCAATTGACATAACTCGATGGCTAACATAATCAATGCTCTTGTGATGAATCGGCACGAAACGTTGGCCACTTTTATTTGCTAGTAATTTAACTTTTTACTGGCCAAATATTGTTGACAAGGACCGACCATTAGGAATCCAATAAAAGTGGCAATTAGAATCTCCATTTACTTTCTGATCATTTGCCTTCAAAATGAAAATAAGTTATTAGTAAGGCATTTTTTATGATATCTTATATTTTTGTCATATTTTTAGCATACGGTAATATATTTGTATATATGTGTAAGTTTCTGTATCTGATCACAGTTACTCATATTTTGGTCATTGTTCAGTAGTTTTAGACTGTTTAAGTTGCAAAGACAGACATTTTTTAAAATGAAATGTAGTAAATTACATTTCTGTTTTGTACAACAAGCTGTCATATAGATATTCTGTCGTAGAAGTTTGAAATAAATTGTCTCATTTGTCGTAGATTGAACTCTGACTATTTTGCCTAAAAAAGCTTGATTTTTGCTGTATTTTAATATTTCAAAGCTTGCTAAATTAAAACTACAGAGTTTTAAGTTTAAGACATCATCCCACCCACCCAAAAACCTATGATCATATACAAATACGACTGTTCTTGTGGAGCAAGATACATTGGGAAGAGTGAGAGATGTTTGACTACTCGCCAGAAAGAGCATTTACCCAAATATCTGTATCCTTCCAACGTAAGACCCAAATCAAAACTCCCACCTCAGTCTGCAATCACAACTCACCTAACAAAATGTGACCAAAAAGACCACATGCTACAACAAGAAAAGCAGGGATTCAGTGTATTTAAGAATCCTAGAGGCCCTTTGCAACTCGCCATTACAGAAAGCGTTTCAATCCGAAAGATCAACCCAAATTCATTCTAAGACTATGTTAATTCATAGACATTCATGTGCACTTACCTCTTTCAGTTTATCAACTTCTCTTTATGAATTAATGTAAATTTTGTTACTACTGTGCGATTTTATAAGTAATGTACAGTTTACTGACCTTTTGCATATATTTTCATTTAGCTATTTCATCAGAGAATCGATGACTTATGTTAGCTCTAATCATTTTACGTCTCTGTGACTTTATCATTTCGATTGTCATTTCTTGTTGTATCTTCACCAGAGAACACGCGTGATCATAAGGAAAATTGCAAGTTTTTATTTGCTACAGTTTATTTTCAAAATTGCGCCAACCACCAAGCTAGTTAATAAGTTACATACTTTTGTCACATTAAGAGTCTTCTTAGGTCATAAAAAGTTGCCCAAGTTATTAGAAAGCTTGAGAACTGATTTCTAGGATGTTTTGTCAGGAAACGTAGCTGGCCTTGAAAATCAGATGTCAGTTGACATACACATTCACCTTATCTTCCAATATGAGTACATGTACGTACATTGTACATGTAAATGTAAAATGTGAGAATATTGAGTTTTGATGTGAATGTTTAAGTCAATTATGTCATTCTCTTTGGATATTCAATGAACTACGACAGACCTTTGTTGTCAATCTACACTGTGACGTAGTCGTATGACATGCTGATATGCTGTCTCGATACAATATGAACGCTGTTAGCGTTCTGTCAATATTAATAGGACAATAAGCTGTCGATATCACTTAGAGATGACTTCTGCCTTCACTCGCATTCCTTCTGAACCGTCAGCGTGGCCTAGTGAAGAAGGTGCGAGCTCGTCTCCACCGCGGACTTCGGTTCGATTCCTGGGTCAGGCGAGTGCGGTCGGGGAATCAAAGGTGTTGGTATCTTGTATTGACTTAATAGCTGTCATTCTCTTTCGATATCATAAACTTGTCTTTATAGCGAATAAGTCATTACAACAAGACATTTGTAAAGATAGAAAAATGCAATAATACATGAAAATACATTATTTGCGTCCAAATTTCAAAATCATATTTATAGTATTAAAATTAACGTAGAAGATTATACTTATAACACTATATAGACATGCTTGAACAAAAGTTTGCAGAAATACTGCAGTTATAATGAACAATTTTTGGAGAGTCAAAAAAATTCATAGACTCATGAAAATGAAAAAATAAAACTGCAAATTTTAAATTTGAATTTTTGAAATGAAGGTCTTCGAATCATTCAATATAGGCACCAGCATTCGAGAAAGTATGACCCTGTTTTCAAAAAGTTTTATCCATTGGAACATAGTCCTCCCCCGGTGTCGCCCGGTCCTGATACAGTCACCATTGTAATTTTATTAGCTTGATTCCGCAACATTTCTGACAGCACATTGATCATTATAAGTGTCTCGTCAAAGAAGTCAATTATGTCTCTCTTCAGAGTTCAGAGAAGTGGCTGTTTAATGCGATAACCAACAAAGAAGTCTCCAGCAACATTATCAAGCAGACTTATGAGAAGAACTTCTACAATACTGCTGATACTGAGAAGTTCTTAAATGAATATCAGAAAAATCTTGAAACGGCAATCAAATTAAAGGTAACCGCATATTTATCTGATGAAAAACCAATAAACATTCTGACATTTCTGTTTTTCAGCTCTTAGTTAAAATGCAATGAGGTTTGATAACTTTATCCGTATTTTCTACTCGATCAACGATATATTCAGAAATCTGCGTTTTATCAGCTTGATACTGAAAAAGTATGTTCAGTAAACTAATTCCACTGAAAATCAGTTAGTGCGATTATCGAAATCTGTTCATTTGGGAAAATTGTTGTGATTGTTCAGTTCGTGCTTATCGGCCCAAAAGGAGCTCGCATTCCATTCACTATTTTCATTTACGAAGAGATTTGTAACTTAGTGTTAATCTTGACCAATTTCTTTCTTCTAGGGGAGAGATGAAGGCACAGAATTAGCGTATCACTTAGAACTGCAAACTGATTCAAAACGATGGCACACGCAGGAACTTACTAAGTGTACAAAAAGAAATTTTTAATTCCTTGCAGAGACAGGAAAAATAGCCATCCGTTGCTTGCGCATTGCTCTGAATTCCTTCAAAATGCGCCGATCGCCATGATTCCTTTAGATTTGAAGAATTCAGATCATTGCGCAAAAGTTTTCTCGATGATGTTGGGCCCTCTGATCATTATTAAAAAAGAAAGTAGGCGCATGAAAAAACGTTCACAAACTTCTCTGTAGAATTTGACATCGTCTGTGTCTCTTTGCTGTGTGATCCGGTTGATAACAGTCACTGAAACTTCGCACAGTTTGGCGTATTTAATGTTGAACTGGCTGCTTATTGTTCGATTGCTACGGTATTATGTCAGCAGATTGTGCCATTTCATTTACGTTACATGTTCCAATGCTTCCTTTCTAGTCAAACAGAAGAAGAGACGACCTTTCTGATTTTTTTGTGGATGCTGCCCTTAATTAAGTAGCTACGAATTGCTTGAAATTCACACAGGCGTCCTAAGCTTCCAATGGTTGTATTGATTTGCTTTGACTAAGTTCATTCAGAACTACAAATAGCAATTTTAATGCATGGCAAATTTAAATCCCTGAAATTTTCATAAAGTCCTTTCAAAACACAATAATGCCCAAGTTTCTTTGAAAATTATGTTTTTTTTATCTGTACACGGTGCATCGGTTTTTCTGCTAGCACCGGTTCTCGAACCGGTACGCCGAAATGCGTGAATTTCGATCAAATTGATATTAAGCTGAACAGTTTCAATTATAAATAATTTATTTTCTGTATTCTCTTTGTCTCAGGAGATATGGAGGAAAAACAAAGAAACACCGAGCGGCTACAACGGGGTCAGTCGGGCAAGATTGGAGATGGCGCGTCACAACAGGATACGGTTAGATCGGGGCGGGCGCTTACTCTGAGCTGCCTCTGCAGCCACAAGTGTGCTTGTACACTATACTGTGTAATGAGAGGGCAGTGTTCGGAGAGGGCATCGGGTTACGGCGAGTGGAATGAATCACGGTCAAGTGAACACTGGTGAAACACGAAAGGGCGTTGCGAAAACATTTACTAAAAAAGCGTGACGCGCCATCGCCAATGAAAGGAAGCTTCAGAATTACGGACAGTATGAACATCCCTTTGTTTTTTATCTACAAAGTATCGAGCAAAGTCTATGCCAAATCAACTCAGACATTCTAGCCATAGAAATATAACTTCATCTCATGTTTTTGTCTTGCAGATGTCTACGGATAACTATGTGATTTTTCCCTGATTCATAGTTTTGACATAGCTATTCAGTCCCTTCCATTTAATATGTCAATGCTCTTCTGTTATCGATTGAGATATCAAATAAAACTGCTTATAAGAGCTGGCGAAAAAGTAATATCATAGCTGTCGCCACAAATCATGCTTTAATTGCATACTTCTCTTATATACTTACTTTGGTATCGAGAGGGCGAGAATTCTTCAAAGGCACCAAAGGTATCAAAGGTATTCAAATGACTTGGAAAATCAATGCAATTGCTACATGTTACCTCGGGGTCTTTAAAAGGTCATCTGGTGTGCGGAGATGGCAAATTCAGCACCCTCTTTTTTTCTGATACATCACACAGAAAACTACTACAAAATTGAGGAAAGCACTTTGACGGACGATGTATTACAATACATTATCATGCAACATTTTCAATGCACTAAATTCATTATAAAAATCTAGAATGGGTGGAAAATTCCAAAAAATCATTATTTGTTTTCGTTGGTCTTCAAACACAGTTGAAGTACTTCTGCATACAATGAACACAACATGCAGCACATGCACGGATTTCACAACGACTCCTTCATTTAGTTTTTATTCTGTTTTTCGCACCACCATCACGAGCAATTGAATTCAAGAAAATATTTCTTCTTGCAAAATCATTTTATTTAACTCATCGATTTTCATTGCTGGCGATTGCTGACAATCTATTTCTCAACTTGGTGATCCTCCAAAGCGAGCGGAATGATCGATAATATTATGTGTGCGCAGAGAGAGATAGATTCATTTACGCGTGAGTTAGTCTAGAGAGGGGATAATTCTATCCACAGAATTAGACCGGTCGTCTCTTCTTCTGTTTGACCAGAAAAGAAGTATTGGAATGTGTGACGTCAATGAAATGGCACAATCTGCTGATAATCGAACAATGAGCAGCCAGTTCATCATTAAACACGCCAAATTGTGCAAAGTTTCAGTGACTGTTATCAACCGGATCACACAGCAAAGAGACACAGACGATGTCAAGTTCTACAGAGAAGTTTGTGAACGTTTTTTCATGCGCCTGCTAACTTTTTTTAAAATGATCGGAGGATCCAACATTATCGAGAAAACTTTTGCGCAATGATCTGAATTCTTCGAATCTGAAGGAATCGTGGCAATCGGAGCATTTTGAAGGAATTCAGAGCAATCCGCAAGCAACGTACGACTATTTTCCCTATCTCTGTAAGGTATTAAAAATATCTTTTTGCCCACTTATTGAGTTCCTTCATGTGCCATGTTTTTGAATCAGTTTGCACTTCTAGCAAAGTGATACGCTTGAGCAATCTAATTCTGTGCCTATCCCAGTCGTTGTATGCAATGGCAGCAAGCGACAGAGACTGACATAGATATCAGTCTCTCTTTGGCGCGCGCACTGCATAAGCAGATCGTATCAGCGAACACACGAACCACAACGGTCAGAATGCAGCCAGGCCGGTGAAGAGCGCATTTCTGACATTTTTGAAATTGCATTACATTCAATGAAAATGACCATCCGGAAAGTCATCTACCAAAGCACGCTGACAAGGCAGTTTGTCTCTGCGTGTGTCAATGCAGATTCACAGTGGCTTTCTGGCAGCATGACTGCAGTTTAAGCTGTGAGACAACATTTTGATCCTTGGACAAACTATCTTTCCCTGCTAATAAATTTTTCTATTTTTGGTGCATGCTCATGCCTTCAGTGATAATTTGTAGATGAACTAAATATTTTGGAATCCTTTTTATCACCGGCTTTAGGAGCACGGAAAATTAGAAAATGTCAGTGAAGGGAAGCTTCTGAAATTGCTATGTAGAAGTAGCAGAAAAAGGAGCCAGTGGTGGTTAGAATCAATTCAAAGGTCCAGCCAAACAAATTGTTGATATCTAGAATATGACAGAATATCTAGAATGTTGGTTAAACAAAACATTAGAAGGTAGCTCGTACAAGAAGCTACCAGAACCGTGACGAGTCCTTATATGATGAAATAAAGCGTCTACGCCTGCCAATTTGAAATGTGCAACATTCCAAAACATATACAAATAATGCACAATCTTTTGTGCATAAAGTGAAAGCACTCCCTCCTTTTTATAATCGTCTATTGGCAAAAGTTAAAATAAAATATCGTTACAGTGTCCTGACGTTTCGTCCTGCAAGGACTTGTTCACAGGCTTGACAAAGCCATGTACGGGGTTTGAAATTGGCTTATAAATACGAATGACCACTCGTCAGCTCCTGTTTGCGATTAATGCAAGGTTGATGAATGCTAATAAGCTTAGCTTCAGCAATACGGGTAGAAACTGGATCATTAAGACATTGCATAATAATGATGTCAAAATCATCAATAGTTAAAATCGACCAATAATGGTCTTTCTTCGCATGTTCTGAGAGGGCACTCTTGCTGTCCTGATTATGCAAACTACGTTTGTGTTCCGAATATCTTGCACTTAAAGTGCGATTCGTAGAGCCAATGTAGTTTTTGCCGCAATGTTTGCAAATGAACTTATATACAACATATTTTAAGTTACATATGTTAGGTTTGTCAATTATACCACAGAGATTACAATTACAGTTGTGTAAATTATTGCGATAGTTGAAGCATGAGCTAATTTGTCTGCCAGGTTTACTGACAAGATTAATAGGCAAATCATATTTATCGGCTAATCTGTTTAGTTTACGATTGGTACTATCGTTAATGTAATCCAATTTCAAATTGACACTATTTTTTTCTTATTTTTGTTGCCTATTTTCGTAGTATTATCACTACTGGTATGCTTCGAGTAACTTTGATTGAAGCCATTCCTCCTCAATCTTTTAGTCATTTTATTTTTATGCTCACTTCATGCTCGAAATATGAACATAATTTATCACCTCCCGTGCATCGTCATTAACCAATCTTTTGTGCCTTTTTCAACAACATATTGAAAAATTCTAATTATTTGGCTCGCGAATACATGTGTGCCCATCGTTCGGGGGATGAGACTACCTAGAAAAGAGCACCACGGGAAAAGGAAAATAATCCGCTTCATAATATACTGACGTGTGTAGACCAAAGTTGGTGTAGACAATCTAAAAAAATATCGATTTTAACATCTAAAATATTCAGTGGACTTATCATTATCACCACTGTTTTGGTCTTGAAGTCACTAGGATTTTAGGAAGTAAATTTTCAGAATAACGATGGTTTACAACACAAATAATACACTGAAAATTGGAAAGGTCTAAAAGGGTCTAAATGTCGGTCTAAATCAAAAATTGACTTAATTATTTTAGATATCTATGTGTCAGACATAGCATTCACAGTTGCTACCTGTTCTATGATGACTAGAAAAGTAACAAAAGAGAACAAGATTAGACCCATCATTAGACCCGCACTTAGATCGTGTCAGACCCTTTTGATTTGCAGTGTAAGCTCTCCCTGCTTTCTTACAGTTTATTCAAGTAAAATATACCCTGGGACTTGATCATGGGGTTGCCCATGTTCATATATTCAATCTGAACAAAGTGAAAGCATCTTCGGATACAAAATATGATAATAAAATTATTATTATTATAATATAATAATGCAATATAGTAAATAATATATATAATAATAATTTTAATAATTTAATATGTAATAATAAAACAATTAAATCAAAAATGAATTAATGACAAAAGTAGCGAATTGATCTTTTTACTGATTGAAATAAGTAAGCAATAGACTTAAATGTAATGAAATAATAATTAATGATAATTTAATATATTATAAAATATATTAATTAATTAAATATTAATTAAAGAAATAAATTAATAAATATTTATAAATTAAAAAATATTAAACATCCATATTAATACATTATAACATCAACACACAAAGGCCACACTGGAGGCATGAACCACAAGCAGTCACCGAAAATGAGAGAGTCAAAATACTGTGAAATTTCGAAATCCGGACAGACCGCCATATAACAGCACACGGAGGGCCGACACAGTGATTGTAGACAAAACGACGAAGATGGCTCTCCTGATTGACATGGCTGTACATGATGATCACAACATCTGTACAAAAAAGCTAGAGAAGACCAGCAAGTATCAGGATTTGCGTCTAGAAGTAATGAGGCTGTGGAAAGTAAAAGCTGAGGTCGCTCCAGTAGTAATTGGGCCCTTTGTGCCATAGCCCAAAGCTGAATCAATACTTGCAGAAGATCCCTGGTCATCACCATGCACCAGAATTGATTAAGGCTGCACTCCTAGGCAGTGCCCACATCTTGAGATGGTAGGACTCCGAGGTCAGTGCACCGTTCCGACCGAAAATAGTAAGATCATGCGGTTGAGAAAAAAAATCATTATATTTGAATAACATTTGTATCCGAAGAAATTTGCTTTCATTTTGTTCATTTTGCTCTAAGGCATCGGTATATGGTTAATTCAAAGTATTCGAGTATTCTATTAAATGCATTTATTTAAATGTCATTTTTCCAAGAATAGTTTCATTTCATTGCAGTTCTGGTGTAGCAAAGAGAAACAGAATATGACTGAAGCCACGACAACTATGCAATTTAAGCAAGAAGCGGAGAAAAAATTTGAAACCATCAAAAAAGCGACACTCGTCACTGTGCAGAGCAGTTGGCAAGAAGAGTTGCGCCGGGAGGTCGATAAACTACTGTTAGAAACGGAAGTGAACGTATTGAATACTCTGAGGGAATTTCTGAAGGAACGATACAGTGAAGATGAATGGTTGGTTATCAACTTCAAGTCGGAGAGCTTCAGAGAAGAATGTATTGCACCCGGAATCTTCAGATATTATTCTTCAGTCATTGAAGGAAGAACGATTCTTCTCGTCAAATTACATTTTCAAGGTATGCAACTGGAAACACAAGTGGCAAGATTTGAAGCAGCGGAACAAAAGTATGGCAACAAATTGAAATCGATGTTTCATGAGAGAGCGTGTGAAGACTTGTCAGCGGAGATTATACAACAAACTGGTTATCAATGCGATTCCAGTGACTTGTCAGTCTTCAGTGTTTTCAGGAATCTTGAGGATGATATGGTGACTTCAACAAGTGGAGAGCTTCTCGACACCATCACAGTACAGCGATACAACAGCGAATGCGCACACCACTATAGTGCTGTCTTATTCGGATAAAAGTGCATTGATAAGATGAATCACTCTCACAGCTGTATACGTGTCAAACATATAGCTCTACTCCCAAACAAGCAAGATTGTGTTAGCTAATTATTCATCAATCCGGGATTTAGATTATAGCAATGTTAATACGATGTCTATACGACATTGAAAATGTAGAAGGAGCGAAGCGAGTACATACAAATTAACATACAAATCGCATTCAAAACAGATCATATCAATGAATCAGGCCATAGATTTACAGAGATATGTAACGAAGATATCTATGAAATGAATATCTTTGGCATAGAAGTGTAACTCATCAGCGACATTTAGCTGAAAGTGGTGGTAAAAATGTAATGTTAAATATCTATTGTCCTAAGCTTTTCCATGATAGTTTCCCCAAAACATATCATATCGTGCGCTTGCGCGCACTCAAAATTCTACATAATAATGATATTGTCATAAGCTGTATTTCTATGGGAAAATACCGTGAAACGATGCAGAAAAAAGCGTGAGTCATTTGAGTTTTAGATATTGAGTCATAGATATATTCATGTAAATAATATTCAATGAGAAAATATCGTGTTTTTTCAGCGCATTGATATTATAAGTTTTGGGGAAACTATCATGGAAAAGCTTAGGACAATGCACTGAAAAACATGATATTTTCTCATTGAATATCATTTACATGAATATATCTATTATTTTTTCTGCATTGTCTTCTGATCACGCTTTTTTTGCATTGTTTCACGGTATCTTCCCATAGAAATGCAGCTTAGGACAATATCATTATTATGTAGATTTTGCTATGTAACAATGCAAAATCTACATAATAATGACACAATGTTAGACCATAGACTTCCAAATTTCAGTGGACAGATAGGTTGAAATTGGCTTATACATGATCAGGCATGGACTCCTAAATATAGATTACCTTGCAAATAGACTGTCAATAAGCATAATCAACATTTTGGAGAACAGGTACCTGCCAGCACAGCATGTATGCATATTTAAGTACATTAGCAGTAAGGACGCATGAACCTACACATGCTTATGCGCTAAACACATGTGCTACACCTCCGCGTTATTTGCTAATTTTGCGATTTTTCTTCTAACAACTTTCACAGAATTGAGGCATTTGAGATTTCATGAACAAATATCTTGCACATGCTGCTGATAAATGTCATTGAAATTTCGGAAATCTGATTCAAGTGCGTGCGAACAGCGAGATTTTACGAAGTAATCGGAAATGTGATGATATTCATCGATAGTCTAAACATCGTCTTTTCATTTTTTAAAGAAAGATACTATTTTCTTAGACAATTATTTAGTTTCAGTTATGACTTGTATAACCTGGAAAAAGTGTTTTTCTTCGCTATTCTCACAAATAAAGTTTTTATATGAAAATTAAAAAACCATTCGGTTTGATCTCATACAACACCCTCCAGCAAGGAATGTATAGTTAAAGCACACATGCGTTTGGTGGAGAAGACTTCACATGATACATTTTGCTCAAAAACTTTGCAGCTTCAGGATGTCGAACATTGCCAACTCACTATTTGTGACATTACACTCACGACAGAAATCACATTTTTTACATTTCAGGAGTGAAGGGCAGCAAGCACCACTTATGTCATCTCGATTATTAGGATTCATATTGAAATCAGTTTTTGTATGCAAACATTCTCCTGCATACACATCATCTTCTGTGGTTGACTGCATGATATTTTATCATCAACACTTCTCAGACTAAATCCGGAAAACTTCAATAAAGTTATTGTTTTCATTTTCTTGTCACTCTCTGTAAGGTGACGCATGGAGATAAAATAATATGCACCAGTCATTTGACGTATCCAGCTAAAACCCTCCTCAATGTGATCTGGCTGTACTTTTCCGAGCATTGGTCATTGGTCTCAGAAGAGCCTCCATTACAGGTCAGATCGCCTGATAACTGTTCAGACCTCCGTATAGAAGTAGCTGCTCAGGTTGTAAATGCTTATTGTGTCCATCATGATTGTTTTCATGAAACTGAATGCAAAGAAAGATCTCCGTAGTTCACTTTCCGTTCCCCCTCATTTCAGGACATTCGTAGTGTGGAAATCGGTGGCTTCTCTTTTCCTCTCGAAACTGACCCTTACATAACAATGGTCAATGCTTCGGTTGGATCTTCCGTCCGTTGAATTCGGCTTCACGGAACTTTGCCAGTCTTTCCCAAGTATTACATAATTGAATCCAATTTCGAATTTCTATTACTGGCTCGTCATCCAGAGATTATCCAGAAGTCATCACAGATTGACAACTTTGGAAAACTTGTGATAGATGATAGATACATTATGTGCTGCTTGGAATGGATTTCTCTCTGTGATAAATGCAAATACATATTCGCAGATTTTTCGACAGTCAACGATGCGATGATGCTGTGGGGAAGATTTCAACTTATAATCGCCATTCTTAGTCCATTATCGTTTTGAGACGTCACAAACGCAGATGGAATGGTTTCTTTCTAAATTTTAGACAAAATTGTCATAACAAGAAATCTTCCGATTGTGTTTCCATTGCCAGGACATATACTTGAAAACGTGGCCATGCCAGATCGCGGCTTTGTAGTTGTTTGGAGAAGCATCTAGACAGATAAAGGAATTTTGATGGCACTGTACTTTAGATCACGCTGCTTCATTTCTTCAGTTTTTCTTCATTGCTTGCCATGATGATCCATGTCCTTCGTGGTAGCATTGAAGTCAGATTCATGGAATTGAAGGTTACTCAAGTTGGGATATAATACTTTCAACTAAATCGATGCAATCACAAATTCAAATTTCTTTGTTATGCAGGCAGAGGAATGTATTTGTGTTATACCGTCATTGCACTTCAGTTCACAGCCAGCAATGGTATACTGCATTTGCTTGCATTTTGCATTCAAACAAGCTGCAAAATTCGATCTTTTGCAACACGAATATTGGTTGGCCTTAACATGTATCAAGGAGGTCTAGATATCTATAATTATAGATATTTAGACCTCCTTGACATGTATAAACTGATTTCAGATTTTGCTCATCTATCTGTCCAGAGAAATTTAGAAGTCTATGATTAAACGGTTCCAATTCATTCACGGCTGAAATCTATGTCAAGGAAATAACATAGAAAATGTCAATTTTTGAATTACATTGGCTAGATACAGACATATTCTACAATAGAAAATAGCAGTGAGTAGAAATCAGCAAAATAATTTGATATTTTAAATAGTCATTAGGGCAATTGAAGTGTATATACATACAGACCGTTTCATAAATAATTGTACAAAAAAGTTACCCCAAATGTAATTTTCGTGTTGAAGTCTTAATTCAAATGTAATAAATGTGCCAATATGTTTTACCAAAAATATGTATACCAATGGTGAAGATGTTCAATTTCAAAAACTTTATATCATATGAAAGGTTGCATATAGGACTTTAAATTTGCAGAGCATTTAGGTTGTGTCTGAGCAGTTGTGGTCATCAGACTTACAAGTGTGAATTTTTGGTCAATCACTGATGCCTACAAACTAAACTACATTGTGGACACTGAATATGATATGGATTCATACAGCGAGTATGCTTACACTGTAAACTGTAGGGCACTAACTTATGCACGAATCCGAAATTTCGTGCCCGTTAGTGCCTAGCTAGTGCCTAGTTAGTGCTTCGGGGTAACAGCAGGCGCCACTATGCACTAATACGCACCAAACCAAATGTTTTTTTCCCAATGAAGTCGAAGGAAAAATCAATGGGCACGAACTCGGCACTA
Source organism: Prostheceraeus crozeri (assembly GCA_907163375.1). Lineage (NCBI taxonomy): Eukaryota > Metazoa > Platyhelminthes > Polycladida > Euryleptidae > Prostheceraeus > Prostheceraeus crozeri. The sequence continues at coordinate 51,565 of CAJQUW010016633.1, forward strand.
TGAACTTCGTACCTACTCGAGCCTTGTGTTGGTAAGAATTGATGCCTAAATTTCGTGCCCTAGAGTTTACAGTGTATGCGTCGTAACTGACCATCACGAAACAGGAAATTGTTAAGTCATCCTGATTTTATAAATCAGATTTGAAACGGATTCTAATTTTTGAAATGTCAAATACAAGTCAATACTCGTACAAATCTACTTCTTTCAGATAGTCGAACGGCGTGTTCTATACATTTCTGGAAAATTGTCTTTCATGAATCTGACATGTAACATTTCCTATGTACAGGTTCACATATATGAAGATTATCAGATTATGAAGATGCACAAATGTGTCTCCTAAATGTGTCGTTGCTTCTAGCAATTATCATTAGCACAACATTTGAATTTCAGATGGTATATTTGATGTCCGTTGTGTGAGTAGAATGGATGACCATAATTTGATTAGTAGTTAGACGGACTTGCATTGACAATCGATGTGCAAAAGTTATAATACAAAATGTAAAAAATTTCCAAAGGGCACTTCAAAATAGGCCATATATTTTGTCCTCCGGTGGGCCAATGCCAATCATTTTCAGCAACGTTTGCAGATTCGCTGAAACTAAGTATTCTACAAGTGTTAGTGCGAGTTTTAAGAAGGTCACAGTAATAATGTGTGTGGCTGAGTCACCTTTTCTCACGTCCGTTCCCGCGTGACTTGCACCTTGAAAAGGACTGAATTTTAATTTGAAATTGAGAATGATCGCCACGAGGACATTATAAGCTATGATCGGCAATGATATCATTTTATATCATTTTTTATAATGAAAATTTGCAAATTTTAGTGAAACATACGTATAGGCCTACACCGTAATTAGATCTAGTCATACGAATTTTTCGATTTACACTGCTACTATGATACTGTTACTGCTCTTAGCAATGAAACTAAAATTATATTGCATGCAGCATCGATGTATTCCAAATAATTGAAGACCGAAGAAAGCAGTTTAGTCATACAGAGCTTCTTGTGTATCAAAACTTAAGTAGGGCCTATGACCTACACATTAGCCATCGCAAGTTTTGATTTAAGCTTTATACACTCGAATTACAGATATGCATACAATATGCAGTTGGTTAGGCCAATAGTATCTAAAGTACGAAAAAAGGCTAAAAATATTTAGATTACAGTCAAGACTTCAAAAACATCAAGACAGCCATTAATGAGTTCGGTGTTCAATCACTGTCAATCTGTGCAATAGACAGACAGACTGACAGATAATAGCCTGTTGCTTTTCGGTACATGAATCAACTAATCAACTAGTGCGAAAGGACATTGGTAGAACAAACGAAAGAGACTAAATTTGCTTCAATACAAAATGCGAAGAACTTTTTGATGATATCATTTTACATCACTTTTCCTCAGAATAAAATGATATCATTTTATCATTGCTGATCTTTGATTATAAGTACGTTTGTCAAAAATCTATTGTAATCACTCATGCTTATGAATCTGCTACATCTATGCACTAAATGTACTTTAGATCAACCGTTTCCAACTATCTACGAATTTCAGGCTTTTCTATCAAAAGGAGCATCAAGAATAGAGAAATAAATTCATGTTTCTGAAATGACTGTGATGCGGATTAAAAAATGCTACATAGCGTTAAAAAGCTGCCTCCTAATAAATTCAATTTTGTGACTGTACCTTTTGGTAAGAAAGCTGAACGGCACTCAGATATCTCAAGGGGTTATTCAGCTACAGGCATTCATTTTGACGGTGGTTGAATATATCAACTTTATAACCAGTTGAGAAAGAATACATTGACAGCGATTTGACCCATTTACACATGAGCCATTTCTTGAAGGCAAATCCATCTATATTTTTGCGTGTTTTGCTCAACACACGAGGTAGTGAATTGTGCCATTCGAATCGAGTTGTTGATCTCCTCCTTAGTCATTTTTGAGATATTTTTGGGTTTCAGCGATGCTTGACGTCGAAATGTTGAAAGATGATGCACCATCATTAGTGGATGAAGCAAATAGGCTGTGAATTCGTAAAAGGGGTCCACGTCTCTGTTCAGTTATCGTACAAATCCAACTGGTCATAATAATATAGTCATCCCAGACATACATGCAACTTTGTCTTTCTACTACCAATGCAAGAGGAAAGAACATTTCGGCAGTTGCAAATGTTGGAAAATTGGAAACTTTGAAAGCAATTTTCCGTGCCTTACACGGCAGAAATTGTATGTCCGACAGACTTTGAAGGTTGTTGAATATTATTTTGATATTTCCATTCAAAAATACTTTGTTCAACCTTTTTTATCTACCCAAATAGCCAACATCGATCAATGATTCAATTGAGAACAATGGCTTTAAAAGTGATAACGATTTATGAAAGACTACAGCAAAACTTACACATTAGCAGTCACTGACATAACTAGCCACAGAGAAATGACAACAATAAAACCAAAAAAAGCAGCGAATGAAGGTGACTATGACAAATTCCCGTAAACAGGTTTCTCCTGCAGCTTCACAAGCGAACAGAACACATACAATACGGAAGCATAAATGAATCGTGTGCACATTGCGGGGGAGAAGAATATCCAGACAATCACCTTCGTGATGCACTACAGCTTGTGAATGGTCGTATACCGACAGCTATCACAGATATCTGCATGTACATACAGTGTATATAGTCATGGATGTCTATGAATTCATGGAGATCGCTGATATAATTGCAGAAATACATAGACATCCAATATCAACAAACAGTTCCCCACATTTCTGCAGAATAAATGAACGAATACTCGCTGCCTGACTAAAAAATGGAATATTGAATTTCAACAAATTTAGATTGCTTCATGACAGCAGACTTGCGGACAGATTTAGGGAGAAAAAAGAGGTAATTTAGCTGTCATAAATTTGTTCTTCACAAGATATCGAGGAAAGTGTAACTTGAGAAACTTTGTATGCATGAAATAAATATTTTTCTCAAATTAAATTTGAAGCATAGCACCTAAGTACTATTAACATAATGAAGTACATTTTTTCAATTCCACTCAAGTCATGAGAAGACAGGTCTATGATGTGGCGATCCAGATCGTCGGGGAAAATGTCTTTGCACCACGGAACTTAGCTTCAAGCTATATTCTCCGCAAAAGATGCTGTATGAAGTTGAAGTACTTCCAGAAGCAGAATATCCCTTTGATTTCTCGCAATACATCAGCATTCACCTTGCACATATCGATTTTCGAGGATGATGGATGATGCAAGTTCCGTGGTGCAAAGACATTTTCCCCGACGATCTGGATCGCCACATCATAAACCTGTCTTCTCATGACTTGAGTGTAATTGAAAAGCAGGCCTTGTCCAAGGGTCTCAACTTTTGTATTCCTCAACGATGCCTGTACATTTTTCCGTCAGTCATGTCGCATTGAATGCTCTAAAAAGCACAAATTTGTTTTAATCAACAAATTTGTCGCATTGAGTTGCTTTGTTATTGTTTTACTAGCTTTGGAAAACTTGATGTCAATATAGCGGAAAGATTAATGCTATTCTTACAAATTATTTAAGTCAATATCGAACACTAGTCTGAAGAGGCAATATTTTTAAACTGAACGGTGACAGAAGTGACTTTTGATATAATTAAGGCTCAGTCATGCCAATGGTTTTTTCCAATTTTTGGGCTAGCCTCACAAATAGCCGGATAAAAGTAAAACGATTATTAGATTTCATTATCAAATACAATGATCATGACTTTGAGAAGGGTCCAGAAGTCAGATAGAAAATAGAACTAAATTTTTGAATGAAGTATCACAAAATCATCGGCCTATAAAGAATATTTCAGTAGCATACATGAAAATCAATAATATGAAGAAGGTCGAAGCCAATAGGCCTTTAAATTAATTATGCATGCATTTTCTTTGGCTATTTGCTGCCTATGGATACCGGGCCGCTCCTGATTCAAGACTGTATGCACCACTGCGTTACTGGTATATGTACAGTAGATGTAGATCAAAGAATAACAAAGTATCATTCATTGTGCTGAATTCATAATGTATTTCTACGGGCATTTGCAAGGCGACTCTCAATGTAGGAATCATAGACCAGAATTTTAGGCATGAGTTTTAGGCCTGGGAAATCATGCCTAGAAATTCTGGTCTATGATTCCTATTGTTTCCAACTTACTATGGTAATAGATGCATGTACATGGAAGCAAATGCTGAATCGTGGAAATGGCTCAATAGATATCCATGACTGAGTACTTACTGTAATGTATAAAGCTTTATTCTCAACTATAATGCATAACAACTGACCGCAACTGACAATTAGTATTTTATTATAGATATATGCCAATATTTACTATATTCATATCTATGAATGTTGTCGTATAGCGCACAGCTATGGAAGCAGTAACATTCAAATAGATTTGAATAATTGCATGTATCAGCATGTCACAAATATCATTATGTAGTTATCTACTTGCGCTTAAAACTCTTCGTTTAACTTTCATTCATAGATGAATTCCCGTGTTGATATTTGTTACTATTTCTATTTTTATGATTCCTAGTTATAGCCTTTCATGATTATCACAAAAAACCTGGCAAGAATTACGACATTCTTGCCAGGGTTTTTTGCGTTATTTCAATAGAAATTTGACCTGGCAACAACGCCTTTTGATTGCAATCATAGCGTGATAAATACTCGTAAGCTGGTAACAATAAGGGGATGATTGTGGAATCGGATTTTCATACTTATTTACACGAAATTGGTAAAGCGTCATTTTACAATACGAGGTAAACTTTCTATGACGAGAGAGTTTCTATTTTATTCTATGCATAGATATAAGAAATGATGGCCATTAGAAACTTCTATGGTCATGCAGAAATCTCTTGCTCACTGGATTTGTCAATCCGAACTTGTGATATTTGAAATATGATTCAAGAATCATAATAAAGGCTGCTATTCAAGCAAACAGGCAGAGAGCGCTAAAACAGGTCGTCATGAAGCGATCAGCCAGCGAAATTATTGTAAACTTAACTCCACGTGCAAGTGCTAAGCGCTACAATAATGCGTGGGATTCTTTCATTAGAATTTCCGAGAAAGAAGATAAACCAACAGAAAGTGACTTCATCGAATACTTCGACTACTTACAGCGTGAGAAAAAAGATGCTAAACACAACGACACAAATCGTATAACTTGTTTTTTCTCCATGAACTGTAAAGTGGTCTCCATGAACTGTAAAGTTGTCCATGACTTGTAAAGTGCTACTTTACAGCAACACTCTATGAATAGTAAGGCACTACTGCAGTTTAGTGCACCCTCTATGAAAGAGACGGAAACGCGCCTACTGCAGTTGAGTGCACCCTAAAACAACGGCGCATTCTCCCGCAAACGATAACTACGCACATTACACCGAAGCGCGCGCTCGGTGTAATGTGCGAAGACGAAGACAGAAAGACACTCATTTATAACTATAGGGAAGAACGAACGGCATTCATTCTGTTGATTAAATCATGTTGTTCTCACATGCATTTTAGGATGCACTAAACTGCAGTAGTGCCGAATAGTAAAATGGGGATGTCTATGTATGCATAGAATAAAAAACATTATTCGAATTATTTTCTAAGTGATGCATCCTGCACTGTAAACCATAGGCCGACAATTATCCTACAAAATTTCTGACAAAATCAACCGACAATTGTCACCTCCAATATCCTGCGATATCCGACGAACTTGTAGATTCTCCACCGACATCGAAACAGATGCTTTGCAAGCAGATTAACTAAACAAAAACTGTCGGATATTGATTGATTTTTCGATTAGTGATTGCTTGACTTTTGGGCAATCTTTATTTTTGTGAGGCAAAACAATGATTTATTTTGACATAATTTAATTAATTACCTACATTTTTGATAAAATTTAAGCTATAATTCATTGCTATTCATTTTGTCGCTTTTTGTCAGATATTGTAGGTCGCATCGGAATGAACATTCATCAAAGCATGCACGGACACACAACAATAGCGCCATGGAAATCTACTGTACAATAAGAGAAAATTGGAAGAATTTTATGAAGAATTCTATGAAGGAAAATTTTTTAATTTAATTATATTTAAATTGAATCAGTGACAGAGCTCCGCATTATAGAAGCAGTACTCATCAGACTTACTTCTTCGTCCTTGTGTACTCAAAAAGAGTTCATTTTTCATCATAGAATATCTTATCCAATTTTCTCTTATTGTACAGTAGTATGGCGCTATTGTTGTGTGTCCGTGCATGCTTTGATGGATGTTCATGCCGATGCGACTGCCATGTGCTGTGCATACTTTCATTCTGCCGTTTACTTTTCCAAGAGGCAGCGAGAGGTCAGAGTAGCCAAATAAATTTCCGTATTTTCCATGCATTTACCAAAAGAATGTTCAGATATTGTAGGTGTTCAGTGGCAATCATCCTACAAGAACAAACAATGACCGACAAAATAGATTTTGTAGATTTTGTAGGATAAACGTCTATCAATTGTCTATCAACGGTTTACAGTGTGTCCTTCAAATTATATTCCGAATCTCGGTTAGCAGAATATTTCGGAATCTTCGTTTTCCGTTGAAATATCATTCATTGGCATTATTTACATCGTGGCAGGTGGGAATGCACTTGCTGATGGACTTTCTATTTTATATTTTAATTTGTACTTTATAGGTACTCGTAAAAGTAAGGTTCATCTCACCACAGATGACTGTCTCTACTATTTTCATCTGAATAACAGTCAGTTTTTGAAAACAGAGACGGCGGAGCGATATTAGATGTGGGGGGCACCGCTCTGATACCAGTTCGATACCAACCCAACGGAATGTTGATAAAACCCGTGGCGTGGGCCTATCAGTTGATATTTAAATTGAATAAAAGGCTACCGCAAACAATAGTATAATGTTGGTCCACTCAAAGAAATTATCAGTCCTAGAGTTTTGATAGAAATTTTACTTAATTAAGATTAAACAAATTGTGATGAAGGTGGATGGTTTAATATAGATTCAAGCATACTTCAGCATTGGGTAGTTGTCAGTCTTTCATTCACTAATTTGAGTGTGTATTTCTAGTTGCAACTTAATTTGCTCTAACTTCCTTAACATCGAAGTAATTGTTGAAGCTTACAAAAACGTTTTTTGTCATATTTGGGAATTCTGACTGTTGCACATGTATGCCTGTTTGAGGGGTTATTGCAAGCACAAGATGACGAGTCGTTCTACATATTTAATAGGTGATACTATAAGCGTGTGTGATTAAATAAAACATTGCTAGTTTTACAAAATTAGTGTAATGATAAGACTAGTGTGTACAAACTTATTCAAAAACTCAAAATTTTCCAAAAAAGGAAAGCCTCTGCTTGTTCCGATATGTGAATTCTTTTGCTATAGCCTCCATTATGAATTGAAAATGAAATCAAATGTGATTCGGTTTAAACATTAAATGTAATATGATTAAATCCCAATCCAAAAATTACACATGTATTTGCATGAATACATGTAAAGCAAGTATTGCTTATCTTTTATGATAGCAATTGTTATAACAATTTGAATGAAAAGCTTAAAATTATCGATTACATTTTTTGCCCCCCACCCCGGTTCCGCCGCCTCTGTTTGAAAATACTCTCTATAGCCTAAGTGCATATCGACGTTTACTCTATTTCAACCGACGAAGCAACGAATTGACAAAGTTCGACGAATGAACAGTTTCGAAATTTGAATTTAGAATCGTGTCTTTTGCAGCTAATTAAGACTATTTGTGTTGCACCTTAAGTCTAGACTGTCAGCTTACTGAATTGATCATGAAAAGTATGAGATATCAAACTGTGAGCACATGCTCTGAGCAGACTATTGATGCAATGAAATAAGTATGAACAGGCATATATATAAAGATGCACATATCAGAAACTCGGCTGCAGATCTCATAATAGTAATTAGATTGTGGTTTAGCACACAGGATGTATGTTACAACAACCAGGAGCAAAAGAAATCAAATTTTCAAGAATTTTTTGAGTGGACAAAACAGGGGATCACTTTTGATGGATTTTATCATATATGTAATTCACCCGATTTTCCATGGAGCCAAAATAGAATTATTTCAAAAGAAAATCTAAAGAATTTATCATGAAAAAACTACATAATTTAATATTATTTTTAATTACTAGGGAGGATAAATTTAGTGATGGTGAAGTGACTTTTATGTGATGTCATATTGACCGACATTTTCTGTTCATCTCCCTGCACTGTAAACAGTTGACTGACAATTGACAGACATTTATCCTACAAAATCTATTTTGTCGGTCATTGTTTGTTCTTTTAGGTTGATTGCCACTGAACACCCACAATATCTGACAAAAAGAGACAAAATGAATAGCAATGAATTATACTCGTAGTTTAAATTTTATCAAAAATGTAGGTAATTAATTAAATTATGTCAAAATATATCATGGCTTTGCCACACAATAATACAGATTGCACAAAAGTTAAGCAATCAATAATCGAAAAAATCAATCAAAATTGTTCAGTTAATTTTGTTTTTGTTTAGTTAATTTGCATACAAAGCATCTGCTGAGAACCTACAAATTCGTCGGATATCGCAGGATATTGGAGGTGACAATTGTCGGTTGATTTTATCAGTGATTTTGTAGGATAATTGTCGGTCTACGGTTTACAGTGTGCTTGTTCTGTGTGTACAGATAACAGTACAGCTCTTCTTGTCTTTTATCTTCGGGATTTTTCATTGCTCAGTTTACAGTTTACGAATATCACCTTTGATATGTGGTCAGTAGAGAAGTAGTCTGGGATCTAATCATTTCGTGACTCGACATCGAATCATGCACTTGAACATTTTTCTGAACTCGGACTTCAGTTTATTACTAGTTGATAAATAGGTGATTGCTTGACCAATTTCACGAACTGCATTTGCTACCACAAGGATGATTTGAAATGTCCAGTTATATGATAAGGACTCTTTCATATCTGTAGAATTCACTTGTGATGTCATTACAAATAATATAAAGGCGGCAAGACTTGGGAGCAAGAATACAGATGTCAAAATAGAAAAGATGAACATTTGCTTCAAGAAGATAGATGAATTATTGACTTTGTTACTTCGGCCTTGATCTACTGCAGAAAGTGATTTGCGGTAGTTTGACATTCGCTTTGATATAATAATGTTGATTATCAAAGTAGAAATATTACATGCAACAATAGTGGACAAAGCCACGACAGGTAAATACAATGAATAGGTATCAAACCACATCTCCTTCGGTTTACATTCAAATACAACAATATAGTCTTTTATTGTATTTGAGAGATCCGCTTTTTCAAGAAGGAATGCTGTAGAGATAATAGCCACCAATTCAAGGAGATATACGATTGCTGAAAAAATCCAAGTTCTTTTGACTTTCAATTTATTGTTACTCGTTAATTCTAATTTTGTCATTTGACTTACCTGGATCAGTTTCTCTGTTGAAACTGCCAATTGTAGTAATACCGCTACTATAGCTTGGTACGACAGACCAAACATATTCACCGGCATTATTGCCATTGGAAAGCATGATAATATATCCTGCCATGATACTTTGTGTCGTAATCCTGTCAAGATGACAGTTACAACTCCTTCAATTAAACCATTGGACAAGATGATAGTGAGATATAATGTCTCATATTGCAATTTATTTTTCCTTTGAAATGAAATGCAAGTAGCTACACTGACAGAGACAATTGCTACTCGGATTATGTGCAGACCAAGTAATAAGTAATGGACGGTAAAGACCAATTCTGTGCTTTGTCTTTTTAGGATTTGAATCACGGTCATTTGTTCATCTATTTGTGCCAACCAAAACTGCTGTATATTCCACAATATCGTAGCATTGGTTGAAATAGGAGTTGATTGTAAAAATTTGCTGTCTCGCGCTACTGTGTAAATGTTTCGCATTATCTGATAAAAGTCTCTTTCATCCTCAAAACGGAGATTGTCATGTCTTAGATACACGTTGAAAGATTCCATTCCAAGGACAAAGTGGGCAGTAACTCTCTCACTGACATACTTCGCTTGAGATGAAGCCGATTCTGAATTCGAATAAATGTGATACATATCAGCGAGACATTGCCAAAGGTGGCTGTGTAATTGACGGTCCATCTCTGTTTTATAGCTTTCAATTGTTCCATTCATGTTTAGAGGCAGTTTCTTCCAGAAAGAGCTCATGCTGTTCAATTTTACATTACACTTTTGTGTATCAGTAAAATGCTGCATTGTTGTGTAAAGTTTTCTATCTGTTTGATTTCTCATTATTACAAGCAGTCGTACACTTTTCATTGAAAAGATAGCTTTGTTCACTTGGTAGACTAGCTCAATTAGCCCTTCTTCACGAAACGATTTGATAAGTTCATGTTGACCGTCACAAATAAAAACGCCAGCACTATACGGAAACAATATATAAGTCAGAAAAATGAGAGCTCTGAAGCTGATTTGGGTATTGAGCGACATTATTAGAAAGGAGAATGTCAGTATCGATGTTGTATTCACTTTATATCATCTTAGATGTTATACAATGACGATCCCAGAACTAGCAAATGAAACATCTGTCGATTGTTATATCACAATTGTGGGAGTTTGATTAAATAAAATGTCAACGCATTTTGTTGAATCAAGGGGCAAGACAAATACGACATATTGTATGTGCAATATCAAAGACGGTTACGTGCAGTTCACAGCTTGTCCAATACTAAAAAATGAGCAAATACTCAAAAATTTGATTCGATAAAAATGAAGTTACGCACTCTCATAGTCGTCTTATATCATTATCTTCCAGCTGCAACCCACCTTCTTTGTTTGAACAGGTTCGCATACAGAACGTATTGTGAAGCATTGAAAAGGCATTACTAAAATTCTCAAATTTTCGCGGACAACCGCCTTGTTCAAGAGTGCACGAGGAATGAACTATCTAAGCGAGCGCGCCGACGACCACTTATCAGCAGAGGGTCACGTGATCGACATCGGCGCAGACATAGAAATAGATTGTTTATCTGAAATTCGCTAGAATAGAAATTGACTCAAGGTCGCGGCACATCCGGGGGAACTAAGTTGGGGCATGAATGACCAATGAAAAGCTTCGATTTACTCATGTGACTGATTCTAACCCAATGATACAGACGTTGGCAGGTGCATCTAAGTGACAAAGCCTGCGATTTTTGTGCCGTTATTGTGCATTGCCTGAAGCTTAATTTCCATTCTAGAGGTTTTATTGTTGTCAATTTCTATGGCGCAGACAACGAGGCGGCAGTACATGGGTGCAAGCGCACTCATGAACAGCAAAGGGTAAATGACAGGATAAGAAAAAGGAAGTTTAAAATACAATGTCCGTCAGCTCCTCACGTTCCTGACGGGAATTGATGCTCTTTTTTATGGCTGCCTCTTTTTTATTTCTATAGCCTCAAGTATTCTCAGCGATGTCATTTGATGCTCACGGCTAAGTATTTCTGTTTGAAAACTGCTTTTTACAAGTAAGTTTATTTTTGAAAACTGAGCTGCTGTTCTAATTTATGTGTTCACGCACCCTGATGTGGAGAGGTCGAATAGTGCTGCCAATATACAACTGGCCACAGCTGCTACACTTCATCTGGTACACACAATTGGTGACATGACACAACTTGTTGTCCTTTACAGGACAGTTCTTCAGCTTGCATTCATCAGCTTTCTCCTTCTTCCTGAGGACAAGGCCTTGAAAAGGCAAGCGTTTATAGCGAATAGGAGATCATTTCCATTTTTGAATTTTAAAATCCATCTGCATGTACAGCATAATTATATGACTGTTGAATCCTCATGTTCCGTAAAAATGTTGCAACAATATTCAGGATCATAGAGTAAGTATATAAGGTAGACTGTAACTCCGCATTTATCAAATCCCCAATATGTATATACTTTCGATTTATTAAATGAACTCAAGGGAGATACAGACGGAATTGTTTCCAAACGTGAGATATGCACATATATGCAGTTTTGAAGAAATTACAACGAAATTGACTGATCATGATAGCAAAGTAGAAGGAAATGATATTATTTTACAGATTGTCCGTGTCATGACATCCTTGGAGAGGTAATATTTGCTAAATCGGCAACTCGATGACCTGCTATTGCTTTCATGAATTATAAGTATGAAATTTCAGTCAAGAAAGCACAAAAAGATGTCGACTTTTTCATGAAGACTTCCATTATCAAGCGGATCATGTAATTCCCTTGATAATCAACTTAATTTCTAATTAATTAGGATGCTTATTAGCAAATATTCATTTCTTTTGATATCCAACTTGTTTCATACTACTTACATAGAGGAGTCATCTCGGTAGTATATAAATTTGCAAAACTTTGACATTTTTAAAACTGCTTTTGGACCACGGGAATGTAATCTCCACAAAAAACTGAATCTTTTCACATAAATATTTTCACTGTATACACTCTACCTACATATCCCTACTCTATATTTAGGATATAGTGGCCAGTAGACTCAAACATGCTTCGACACAGTTAAATTTGAGTTGTAGAAAGAAGTAGATGGGTAGATTTTGTATTTATGAAAATCACTCACCAAGTACATAAAAAATAAATAATCATAAATTGCTTTTGGTGCACGACAATAGCGAAAAAATGCGCGCTTAGAGGAGAGCGGCCAATTTGGTTCACGTCTCGGCCACGTAGTGTTCATGGACCACCGCTATTCAATTCCGCGTGGTCGACTGTCCCCTGGGGACATCCATCTCAAAACTGGATTTTAGGAGGAACAATAACTTGTGCAATTTTATCATAAAGATAACAGAGTACCAATACTGAGCATAGAAGAGATAGATGTCCTCAGACTTGAACAATTTAACACCATTTTGACTCACTTCGTGGACTTGGATCTAAGCGGGACCACCGCTATTCTTTTCAGCGTGCCTGACTGCTTCCTGTGGGACCTTAATCTCAAATGTTCACTTATTCGTTGGAAAAAAATGGTCAAATTTGTTCCGTTTCGTTCCGCGTGTTCCGTTTCGAGTCCGCGACGGATTCTATTGGCTCTCTTTCAAACAAAATTCCAACACAGCCTCAGAGCGGAGCGCTTCTAACCAACCCCGGAATGCAGCGGATTGGAGATTCTGCGGAACAACTCCTTTAAACAAATGAAGTGCATCGATTGTAACAAACAAATGCTGCGGATTGGACAGCTTTCAGAATTCCGTCAGCGGAAAGAGAAATTCCGAATGGTGGAAAGTAGAATAAAATTATAATATGAAGAATTCTTCAAAAATCAAGTTCTCTTCAACTATTTTAATGCGAGCTTTCGGGTGAATGCTACACCCGAAAGCTCGAAGAATTTTTTTAACGTTGAACTATTTTACGTCTTTTGACATGTTACTTTAATTCTTTACTAGGTAGTATTGCCTTAACGTTTTAATTTTATGTAGTAATTAATCAAAATAAGTGTCAGTAGAATGTCTTGCGTATTATTACGTGGATAGTGTCCGTAGCGTGTCCTGTGATTTGTGAATTGTAATTGGTATTCCATGCTTAACGTCAGCTTCTAGTCACTCTCTGTACGTGCCTGAAGACGGGTGTAGCATTCACCCGAAAGCTCGCAATAAAATAGTTGAAGAGAACTTGGTTTTTGAAGAATTCATCATATTATGACTGCTAGTTGTTCTCTGAGAAGAAGGATATAGAATAGAATTGCTTCAGAATGGAAAAATGGAGCGGTGAAATGGTGTTTGTAGGATCACAATCCGAGGAATAGAATAGCAGTTGCAGTTTTTTCAAAACATGGTAGTTTTGAAGCTTTCTCTTCGCTCAGTTCATGTCTTTGTTTTATGCAGTATGAGAAGATCCAATAATCTCTTTCTCTTCAATGTTTGAGCAAAGTGGGGCAGTGCCGCTCTCCAGATGCTCCTGACTGCGTCCCTACACCGACAGATTGAGTCTATTATCTGTATAACAACGATTAATTCATGCGATTTAATCTCACCTATTCGGTCTGCATACGTAGCAGTACTCTACCGAAACTTCTCTTACACAAGTTGTGAATGATCTCGTACCGTCAACTAGGGCCACGTTTTTGTGTTTTTTGATGAATGATCTTATACTTGATAAAAGTCGGCACTTGCACTCATCGATGGTCTTATTGGACATCAGTTCTGCATTTTGGTTGATTAATCTTGAAATTCTGATTAATCGCAATCAGTAATGACCTATCAGGATCGGGGGAGGCACTGCCCGCACCCTCTCTCCTAACATAAGTCACATAAAAGTTCAATTTTTTATCTTTTGGATTGTATGTATGTTGAACTTTCAGTAAAAATTTGGGCAAAAGTGACTTACTGTAAATTCAGTTTTGAAAGTACTTTATAGAAAATTAATGGTTTTCATTTACACTGTAAATCGCTGGATACGAAAATTACATACCAACATATACCAAAATCACATACAATTTGAAACTAACATCTGATACGAGATTCTCGTATGTTTTTCATACCACATCTCACTTACTTTCGTATGTGATTGGTATGTAGCGATACGAACTATTCTATCAGTGATTGGCTGTTTTACACTGAAATACGAGTTGTTGGTATGTTTTATATACGAGACCCGATGAAAATTGGTCTTCATTCGTATGTTTTTAGTATGAGCAGCTTTAAGTCACATAGCAAAAATTATATGTATTACATACTACTGTCAAATAACTTTTTTCAGTAATACCAGTCGTGAATATTTTTTGTTTGATAGAGTGATATTATCTAGATTAGATTTATTGTGAGTTTTATGCTCCACCACGTTGTCGTAGCAACTGTAACAGGACGTTTCGTTAGTTCAACTTTATGAATCAAGCTGATAAACATCAATTCAAATTATGTTGACTTATATATCTCAAACATAACTAGAGAGAGAGAGAGAGAGAGAGAGAGAAGCATATAGAGAAGCATTGATTATTGAAATATTACTGTATCACATTCACATAATATTCATGCGTGTGCAGTTGAAGATTGTTAGCATGCACATTCATCTTATCTCCCAAAATGAGAGCATATACATTCTACAATGCACAATACAGGCCTACAATGTACATACAAATGTAAAATGTGAAAATATTAAGTTTTGATGCGAATTCTTAGATGTGAAACCCACAGAATAACGTAAAATACATGTCACCATTCGAAATGTATCATAACCTCGTCTTTATGGAGAGTAAGTCATTAGAACGAGACTACAAAAATGCAATAATACATGAAAAGACACTATTTGCGTTCAAATTTCAAATTGCTATTTATAGTACTAAAATTAACGTAGAATATTACACCTGTAATATCATATAGATATGCTTGAGTAAAAAAGTATTTTCTTAAGTATTTAAATAGAGTCAAAAAATATACATAGATTCATGAAAAATACAAAATGCATGAAAATACAAATTTTTGAATTAAAATGTTTGGCATGAAGGTCTTTGAATCATGCAAAATAGGCACTCTCATTCGAAAAAGGAGACTGGAAATATGTAGTAACCCCGTTCTCAAACAGTTTTATCTATCGGAACATGGAACATTTGAGGGGTGCCCTCCGGTCCTAACACGCTAGAAATCCTGCAGTCTGATAGGGTTAAATGCATTTAACACCAAAATGTACTGAAAATTTTCTACTTAACATGCTTAAGCACCGAAATCTCCTAAACTAATTAGAATTTTTGGTTAAATAGTATTTAACATGATAGAGCATTGTCCAATTAAGACAAAAGTTTGCTTAACACAAATTTTTCAAAAATGCCACTTAATATGTTAATGCACCGAATCAATTCTATTCAAAACACAATCGCTTGGTTGTCACTAACTCTGATTTTACTGAGCATTTAACCCGCTCAACTCGAATAAATCTATGGTATTTCCAACTTTTGAAGCGCATGTCGAGCGGCGGTTGACATCCTATTTTAAAGAACTACACTTTCTTTCTGACATCTTAATAAAGGTGTATTACGAACACAAAGCTTCTTCACATAGATATGGAACGGTAAATATACCGGCATGCTTTTTAATCTGTCCATAATGTTATTCAGGAGGGCTACAAATTCGACCATTTGCTACACGTGTGCATCGAATGTCAAAGAAAAAATCGCACTAGAAAATGGTAAAATTTCTGATTTTTTAGCGATTGAACTAGACGGGCATTTTTCCCGTTTGAATTAGTCCGTGTTCTACATCCTCATTTTTATTGATTAAAATCCGTTAGCCTTATTCATCGACAAATTCTAATTAGCATCGGGAGCATTTTCAAAAATCATTCTTCTGCAGTTATTTCACGGTAGCTACATATACGATGATCGAAGCACGAGATGGATATGGCCAGCGTGTTTCGAGTGAAAAAACCGAAGCAAACTAATTTTAAGATCTTTACAAGTAAAATTATCTAAAATCTTCACGTACACATTATAAAGGTCTTGCTAATTGGAAAGAGTTAACTTTTTTGGATATTGCATGTCGATTGAACTTAAATTACTATCATTTAATATATGATTTAATATATAATTAATGATATAGAACAATTAATATATAATTTAATGATGGGACTCCGGACTCCGGCTTATAACTAGACCGGAAATATAATACAAACAAATTATTTATCCTCGTGCATAGCTGTCACCGTCTTGATGTCAACTTTCTCCGTCAAACAAAAGTACAGAGACACCAGTGCATGCAAAGCTTGTGATAGTTGAGGGAATGAACCGTGATAGTGAAAAATGGATTGTCTTTTCACTCGATGATTTAGTAGAGAAGACAAGCCTTCCTAGCCTCGATCACACCTACGCAACAAAGGTCACATCAGAGAAAACAAAATGAAATAGTAGTTTGTTTGAGTTAGTTTGCTCACGTTAATCGTGTGTGATCTCTCCTCCAAAGCGCATCTTAAAATCGAATGTGTACTCAAATTTTTGTAGAAGGATGGGGATTTTCCTGCCTAGTAGAGACAGTAGAAAAACCGTGTGAAGCACACATCAAAAAGATGGGAGGAGCCGAGTCGCACGCATGCATGCAGCTTAAAGCGACATCTGATAAATTTTCATCAAAAATGATTGATAATTGATGCAACAATGATCACTAAAGATAGGTTTAGGTAAGTCTATAAATATCTATATTGTAGGCTACCAGCAGGCAATCTTATCTAGATATCTATTAGCTCATACAGAGAGATTTTCGAATTGAAATATTCTTGTAATAGATATGAAACTTCAATATCAGAGGCGTATGGGTCAATCTGCATGTCCTTGATTTCCGATCATGTGAGAATCAATGATAGAAGCAGTAAATAAACTCAGAATGATCATCATTCCTCTGTCGTTCTTCAAATAGAAGTGTCGCAATTTCTCGCGACATGAGCGTTGGTTGAACGCAGTTTGCCAAAGTCTTCTTCTTCATCGGTCGAGAAGCATCCAATGAAAAGATGTTGCGACAATTTTGAGTAAACCAATTGAAGAGAACATTTCACTTTATGTGCATGTAAGCCATGAAGAAGAGTACATTTATTCACATGCAGTTTCGTGTAAAGTGTAGAGAACTGGTGACAAATTACAACGCAGCCGACCAGTGGCCCAAAACGGCGGCTACTGCCGCCCCTCATCATTACCTCCGCTGCAGCCAGTCCCTGTACTAGTCCTCAGCACGGAGTCGATCAAAAGTAAGAAGTTTCTTTCATTTATGAGAACCTCTTTCATTCAGGGGAGAACGAAGGATAGTCAATATAAAACAGGGGTGGAAGCTAAGAACATCCACTGTTCGTGGTAGACTTCTTTATCAACATGTTCGCATTGTTGTAACGCAACGAGGAGGAAAGTTCAGACTGTTAAACTAAATCATTGATCATACGTAAGCATATGGTAGCACTGTAGCAGCACTTAGACTCATAGAGTAGGGATATATAGGCAGAGTGTCGACTCAAACAAGTATCTGTATACAGTCAACAGTTTTATATGAAAAGATTCAGGTTTTTGCGGAGATTACGTTCCCGTGGTCCAAGAAATTATTTGAACAGCTTTAAGAAAGTTAAAATTTTGCCAATTTATACACCTCCGAGATGACTCCCCGTTGTAAGAAGTATGAAACAAGTTGGATATCAAAAGGAATGAATATTTGCTAATAAGCATCCTAACTAAGCAGAAATCAAGCTGATTATCAAGGAATTTCATGATCCGTATTACAATGGAAGTATTCAAGAAAAAGTCGCGATATTATTCGTGCTTTCTTGGCTGAAATTTCAAGTTTTTAATTCAATTTTCATCCGCATGATTTTTTGATTCACTAAATTCATGTTTCATTTCTAAAATCTGAATAGTGATGTGGACCCATTTACATCTTTCAAAGTTAATTGAAATCATTGTCTTTGATTAAGTAATTTTGCTCTGCCAATGGCAGGTTGCTTATGATATGATCACGCTCAAGAAAGTATCCTTGAGGTTGACCATGAAGGTAATAGGAACCCATCGAATTGTTAATTTAACAAACATTGAATCTCCAAGGCTGTCATGACACTGAGAATCTGTGAAAAATATCATCATTACTTCTGCATTACAATCATGATCATTCCATTCCGTGGCAATTTCTTCAAAACTTCATTCGGGAAATTGAATACGTAGTTTTCTAACAGAACAATTGAGTGTCTAGAGCAGTTATGTGGTTTCAGGGTCTACAGCTCTATGAGTGGTAAAATTAACCACCATTGCGTCAATTTAAGAAACAACTGGTAAAGATCAATTGGTTGCATCAAATGCGAACTTTGTGTGCTACGCTACCATATCAAACCCGCAATATGTGTTGACATTTTGAACCATTGAAATTTGCTTTGAATATTGAATGAAATTTGGTCTGGGTAATGAGATTGTTGGAGTCCTATTGGTACTTTACTTCTACACTGTAAACTGTAAATATCTGTAAATATCCGTTAAAATTAACAGCTAAAAATATTTTCACGGATTTTTACCCTCTGAACTTTACATATCCGCATATACAGACGTTTGTTTTATCTGATATGAACGGATTTTAATTGTTACGTCATCACTCATCACGTTGTGACGTCATCATTTCCACAGACATTTGCGGATATTTTCTGTGAAGTGTGACGGTTATTTTAGCTGTTTTCAGCGGTGCACAGTTTACAGTGTGTGTACGAACTCCTTTACTAACTCTTTACATATATGGATGCTTTGCATCAAGAATTTCCCGTTGAAAGTCATTAAAATAAATATTGATGGTAACCTTGCCCCCACTGGGGTGTTTTTCTGGGGGTTCGCCCCCCTCTGCTCATCTCCCAAACTATTGCACCAATTTTGCCAAACCACACATCAATTGAATGGGCATTGAATCCTTTATGTAACCTCAACTTATCTAATGATTATTATTATATTGACTGTTTGTCAATACGCCTTGACCAGACATTTGGATCAATTGTTTTGAGAATGGTGAAGTATGTAGATTTCAGAAAATATTTTTGATTTGCCGATATATTTCGGGATGAAAGCACATTTCATCATCAGGGCTGATTACATAATGGCATAGATTACAACGGATGACTTGCAAATAGGAATTTGAAATCATGCTATAGTTTGACAGAGTTAACTAACATAGAGACCTTACATGGATGCAGTTTAAGGTCATGCCCAGGACCAATATAGTGGGCAAAGAGGATAAGTTAAAGATATTGGATGGCATCAAATGAATAAAAAATTTTTATAATCATCCATCTCAGTCTTGCTGTTTACACTTGGCTGTAGCTTGTTGATAGACATTGATTCACGAAGTCTTAAGTTGGCAGGATCATGGTCGCAGGAAATTATTTCAACTGTTATGTTTTTGTTGTTGTTTTAACACATCTGGAGATGTTTGTAGACAGATGAATGTTTGATGGTAGTATGTTCTTTGATTCGTGAATGTAGAGGTCTGATGGAGCTGCCAATGTAAAAAATTTTGCATTGCCCGCTTAGCAAATTCTGTAAATATTGTCGCTTTGCATTAGTTTGCACTTTTAGTAAAATTTTTACGCTTAAACAATCTAATCATTGGGTCTCGACGAACCCTAGAATGAGATGAATATCACATAATTCTTCTATAAGTTCACTGTGCTAATCAAAAATATTTTCTGAAATCTACAAACTTGACCATTCCCAAAACAATTGATATTATATTGGCTGCAGAAACACTCCACAATTCATCATGAAGGAGATTATGTTTCAGTACTCTCAAGGTATAGTATTTACATGAACATTTCATTGTCCACTTTAACTTGCTAGTCCACGTCATACCGCCGAGGATTTTCAGTTCATCAACAATATCAATAAGAACATTAAATCAGAAATACAATTCTTTTTAGAAAAACAAATTATTTTGGTCTTGTCCATATTTAACTTTAAATTGTTGACCTCAGCCCAATGTCTAAGGTGATCAAGCTCCGCATTCACAATATCAGAACAGTCGTTCGAAGACGACTTAACGGCAGGAACCATTTTCACATACGTCATCGGCATACTGTACAATGTGATTATGTGAGTGATGAAATGTTGGAAATTCAAATTTTATGTAATCACGCACTAATTAAAACGTTTTGTATTGGCACATCTAAGAACAGTTATTTTTATTTATTTTCATATTTGAATATCTGCAACTCGTTCTCCTCCTAAAGCACATTGAACACATTGCACACGTTTCATTCACGTTTGTTTGAGTCAGATGTTTGAGTTATGATCATTGCGCAAATCAATCTCACCATTCGGTTTGCATTCATAAGCAACTTCTTGGTATTTAGCCAGCTCGGCATCGCAAACAGCGATCATAAAGGAGAATTATAGCCAAAGTTTTCAAAAATTGGTTAAAATATGTAGTTCTGAATTTTGAATGATGTTCATACTACGATGATGAGCGAGTCAATGGATGTCACGCTGGAAAACGAACACAGCCTTTGACCGACTATTCAACGGCTAAATCAGTGTTTTGGCAAATGGTTTGCATGAACAGACAAATGTCCTGCCTATTAGATAATGCTTGTCTGCATGCTTGCAATGCCCGTCAATGCTTACAAGTTGTATGTAGCAGTTCAAAATTGCAAGTCTAATTTTCCTCAAAATATGATTTCTTTAATGTCTAGTAGGAATCGATGGCAGATAAATGGTTGATCAGTTATCACATGAAAGCTTCTAAAGACCCTGCTGGAAATATCTTTGATTGCATGTAACTAAGCTGAATTCAACTGAAATGGAGATTCTTGGAAATGTGTGTATCTTGGTTCTCAGTATCTTGGCCACTTGGTTCTGTTGACCAAGTGGAGAGAAAGGTTAGCCATTTGTCAAAGAGTTCAAGGCAGAACGAGGTATCTTGACTCTTTCGATAAACGTTTATTTGTCTTTCAAAAAAATCATTTAGAAGCTAAAAAGACGCCTATTAGAGCTAAAAGGCGTCCTGCGCCTTCTTAACATTAACCGATAGCAGGCGGAGGACGCCAAAGGCCCTGTCTTTTTAACTTCTAAATAATTTTTTTAAAGATAATTTTTATCGAGAGAGTCAAGATACCTTACTCTGCCTTGAACACTTTGACAAATCTGAATTGCATGTGTTTAATATCGATCACGATCACAATCACAATATAGATTACATAATATATAGATAGTTTGATATAGATCTTGCACAATCATGGTCATTGTAAAGTCAAAACATTTATGCATCATTTCGAAAAGGCTGTTGTAGCTCACTATGATGCATTCGATGTTTTTGCTTTTTATTCCCTTATAAAGTAAATTTGATGATTCTTATTGATTGAATAAGTTGAATACCACTAATTATATTCTCATCAAAATATCTCAAGAACGTCATGAGTCAGATACTTTCTTATGAGAATATCATGAGACTCATGATAATCATGTGTGGTCTCATAAACATCTCATCAATCCGCATTAGATTTCACGAGTTCTCATGAAAAATGTTCGTGAGGGTAAAACTGACAGCATTGATTGTAAACGTATTGTGAGCACTGTTTATGTGATATTGCTGTTATTCATCTACTTACTATGTAGTTGTGTCTGTGAATGAAAGAACATCCCAACCATAGCCTCACATGCACTGTATGAGGTCTATGAGTGTTTTAAATTGACTGAGATGACAGAATTTTGTAAATATTGCCAAAATCTCTCGATTTTCAAACTGTCCTTTTAAGTGGCTTGAACCATTTATGCAGGCTATATGAAAAGCGGTGAATTGAAGGAATTTATTTTTGTTTCCTAGCATAATTAATTCTAATAAAACTCGCCACATGAATTTTACAGCTTATGTCATTATGTTCATAGATATCTCACACGTGCTAAATATAGCACATCAGGCATTAGCACTACATGACAATCAAAAACCGTATTTGTCGTATAGCTGAGGAATATCTACAATGCGCGACAGCAAATTGGAAACTTGGCATAAATCTACGGACACGTACATTTTTCAACACCTAAATTTTTTTGCTATTAAGAAATATCGACAAATTTACAATCATCTGAAAGAGAATTTTCGGATCTATCATTTTAATGTTGTTGAATTAATTGTTTTTGAAATTGGTGGTTCCTAGACGCCCATAAACCCGGCAGTCCCAAATTTCCTTTGATTTGTTTTGACAAGCGCATAAATAAATCAATTTGAAACATTCTCCTTGTGATATTCAAAACCGTCACAAAATAGGCTTTCAGAAAATATATAGTTTGACAGTGTTTTCTCGAAACTTATAGGCAATATTTTGAAAGTAGTACAGATAGATAATGTGGCGACTTTTTCATTTTCAGAATGTGTTGCGATAATAACAGAAATAACGCTGCTAACTAACTGGTGGCATTTATTTACCTCAAAACTAGTGTTTTCTGCTTTTGTTAGGTAAATTTAAGGCCCTTCCAAGAAATATTCTGAAAATGAAAAAATCGTCACAATTTCTATCTATACTAATTTCAAAATATTGCCTATAAACTTCGAGAAAACACTGCCAAACTATATATTTTCTCAAAGCCAATCTTGTGACGATTTTGAATATCACAAGGAGAATGTTTGAAATTGATTTATATGCTTGTCAAAACAAGTCAAAGAAAATTTGGGACTTTCGGGTTTATGGGCCTCTAGGAACCACCAATTTCAAAAATAATTAATTCAACAACATTCAAATGATAGATCCGAAAATTTTCTTTCAGATGATTTTAAATTTGTCGATATTTCCTAATAGCAAAAAAATTTAGAAGGTGTTGGAAAAATACGTGTCCGCAGATTTATGCTAAGTTTCCAACTTGCTGTCGCGCACTGCATGGCATTTATCTTCATGCAGATATATATAGTTACTACAAATTCTGCAGCTGCCACGACCGGACTTTGCTATTTTTGTAGTAGGATGGATTGTTTGGAAGGCGATTCTCTCAGAATGTTCCAATGCAGGATATACCCAGATTTTCTTTCAGTGAATGAAAAACGCGCAGACCAGAGAAAAGTTGCCCGAAGTTATTGACATTTCTTGTTCTGGGGATCGACCTCTCGCCAAGGTTTCGTGAACAACGTTTCCGCTTTTCACAAAATCATATTCCTGTTGCCTATTCGACATGTTCAGGATACGGATCTATCCACAGGCAGTAACCGGGGGGGGGGACGCCAGGTCCAAACTTTGTCCAAATCTGATGGGTTTACCTGCCATGTGTTGTTTGCATTCATGACGACCGAATTATTTCACCATTCATCAAAAGGGAAACTGTTTCACTCCGACGCATTCATGAGAAATCCTTTATTCTCTCGCCATCAGTCCTCATTAGGACTACTTGAACTAATAATTTAAATTAGTAAGCATTATATTCTATTATAAATGGCTACTGGGATGACTTTCATCATCGTATGAGAATTTATTCAATTTCCATTTATGTCACTCAAATGCCGGATGTGCTAAATTCCGAATACTTAAATTTAAAGTCATACAATACATGTGCTAAGGGACATTTCATTAAAGTGGCGCATTGAATGCCAAATCTGCATTAAGAATAAACATCATTGATAAAAAAAGGATGGAGAAAATGAATTTAAGTTGCCTTCGCATCGCAATTTGCCTAGAGGCCCTCATCTTGAAAATATTCAAATATTTGAAATGTTCCCGTTGCGTTCAAAGAATATATTATACACATTTTGGACGTTCAAAGAAATTATAGCAACCTCAAAAGTGCGAGTCTCTGAAAATTAGTCAAATGCAGATCTGCACACTGTAAACCGTAGACCGACAATCTTCCTACAAAATTACTGACAAAATCAACCGACGATTGTCACCTCCTCCGATATCCTGCGATATCCGACGAATTTGTAGGTCCTCCACCGACATCGAAACAGATGCTTTGTATGCAAATTAACAAAACAACACCTGTTGAATATTGATTGATTTTTTCGATTAGTGATTGCTTGACTTTTAACTTGACTTAAAACCATGATTTATTTTGACATAATTTAATCAATTACCTACATCTTTGATCAAATTTAAGCTGTAATTCATTGCTATTCATTTTGTCTCTTTTTGTCACATATTGTAGGTGTTCAGTGGCAATCATCCTACAAGAACTAACAATGACCGACAAAATAGATTTTGTAGGATAAATGTCTGTCAATTGTCAGTCAACGGTATCTAACAGGAAAATTGATTCAGCTTTATTTGTTTCATGTTCGATATTTAGTACATCCGGCATAAATTGGTTAAAGGTCAAATTCATCATGTTCCCATGGTCCGTGATAAAGTGTAGATAAAAATGATTGCGTCTTGAACAATATTGCTTCCACACGTTGCTTATTCTCACTGACATTTTCTGTCCTCATCTTCCTGTGAGAAAAATCGTCCATATTTGATTTACACAAAGTATGACGTGCATTTTCTTTGTATCAGATTGCAAGAAGATTTGTTCTCGCGCCTTTCCATTATTCATCGATAGGTGATAAACTTTCATCTTGGCATGATGAAAGAAGTCATTAAAACTCAGCCTAAAATCTGCGTTTAGCATTTCTCGTAGGAATCGGGTTTGATGCGCCGCTATTGTGTTCATAAAATAGAAATAAATCACAGTCTGAAGAATAGTATGCACAAAAACCGAAGAACAAAAGAAATCCTAAACAAAGTGAAAGTTGATCTTCTCTAAGAGTAGTAAAATTCTTCTCCTCTGAAAGACATGCAAGTAGAGACTGAAGCGCAGTTACTGTCTAAGCTTGTTCATCGCTTTGTCTTCACCAAAAGTGAAAATGTCAAGGTTTTGCGACAGCGCCAATGCATGGAATCATTCGATATCATGGTTTTTCAACCTACAGCTTATCCTTTGAACATGAAGTTTGTCTAATATTCTAACCACAGAATAAAATATTTTGTTTATCTGCTTCGGTTTGCTAGAAGTGTGATCAATACGAAATTGACGGCACATCGAGGAACCTATTAAGTGGACAAAAAGGAATTCCTAATACCCTATAGAGATAGGAAAAAAGTCGTGCGTTGCTTGCGGATTAATGTGAGTTCCAGCAAAGTGCTTCGATTGCCACAATTCCTTCAGATTCGAAGAATTCAGATCATTGCGCACAAGTTTTCTCCATAATGTTGGCCCTCCCGATCATTATTAAAGAAAGTAGCAGGCGCACGAAAATTAGTTCACTTGATGATCCTCTCCTCGGCATTGCTCGCTGTATAGTGCATACATTGAATCGAAGCCACGCATCGAGGCGTGTTTGGGTGTGTGCGACGCATAGAAATAAACTGTTTATCTGAAGTTCGCTAGAATGAAAATTGACTCAAAGTCGCGGCACATCCGGGGGAACTAAGTTGGGGCATGAAGAACCAATTAAAAGCTTCGATTTACTCATGTGACTGATTCTAACCCAATCATACAGACGTTGGCAGGTGCATCTAAGTGAAAATGCGTGAGATTTATGTGCCATTATTGTGTATTGCCTGAAGCGCAATTTCCATTCTAGAGGTTTTATTGTTGTCAATTTCTATGGTGCGAAGTGATATCACAGCACGCACGCATCTCTCACTGGCTCTGGTATCTCTGCTGACAGCTTATTGTTTGCCATTTCCAATAGCAAGCGATACACGAATTATCCATTCGAGAAGGAACAAATTTTCTAATTCTGTGATTCTAACACTAGCAAGAACGAAGCTTTCATGTACCGAGAAAGACAGTAAGCTGTCACTTGTCAATATATTTTCAATCAATTTGTTTCCCAGTCTGAGTATACATGTCATTATAATCCATTACGCAGTACTTGTCAATCAAAATTACATTTTGAACATATTCACATCAAAAGTATTTATCGAACAACATGTAAATAAATCTTTTCAAAATAATAGAAGTTGTCAACTGATGCATCTGCTGCAGAAGCACTTACTGAGTTTGATCATATTTGTGATGAATTGCAAGCAAATTAACTGATTTGTCATTATATTTCACGAGACCTTTCGCCTGACTCATTTCAAGTGAAACTTCGGGAAGAAATAAATTTAGTGTACAATGGTCTTATACACAAAATGAAAGAGAGAGAGAGAGAGAGACTTAAAGTTAAATCCATGGCAGTGTGAGAGTCAATACTGATGGACATAGAAGTTGATGACAGGAGACTAAGATTGGAAGCTTGATATCTTGCTTATGAATAACCAGGGATGTCTATGAAGCATAGAAAGTGTTAATATGCATCCCTGGTACAACCATTGACTTCTACGATGGAACAAACAAAGATCTATGATTTGTAGATAAATTTCGATCTAATACATCGTGTTTAGGTTCGTATATCTTCCTTAGTTAAAATACTGAACCACTATATGCCGGTTTGGCATATTGCAGTTCAGAATAAAGAACGTAGATATATGAAAAACATTTTAATCATTCCATTTAAGTCCAAATTTGAATTAGAATTCTATGATGTTGAACAGCAATATGCTTCGTGGATCAATTGCGGTTCAATAGTAGCATATTGCAGTTCAGTTACATAGAAAACCGAAACACAATGATATTACAGTTTAGACATCGGAACCGCAATAAGCTATGGCTTCGGGCCTGACGGCCCTCAGCCTTATAGCATATTGCGGTTCAGCTGTCTAAACTGCAATATTACATTGCATCATAGTAAAACTACGAGTATTTCTCAAGTTTCATGCAACTGTGGATGTTTCTGTCAACAAATTGTAGGTTTTTCTTAAAGAGAATTATAGTGAGCTGGCAATGTTGTTTCATATGAAACAGCCTATTCCATAGGTTGATATGCTGTACACTATTTGTAACAGTCGTTAACAACTATGATCCCATTTTTCAATACGAAGCACAAGTTGTTTCACAGGCTCCTAATTGAAAGTGGTCAGTCTACTAGTTGTGAGAACATCTCAATAATTCACAGATGAAAATTCTAATCATTGGATAATTTCTCATTAAAACATTCAATGAAAGCGAGCGCCTATCTGGAATAAACACATTGAAAGCTTCTGTACCTGCAATCATCACTCAAATGAACAAAATGCCACTGGAACTTTTCGATTAGTGATTGAATGAAACATGTGACACAGTGTGATGATAAAAATTGATAGCAGCACACGGGAGGTAATATGATGCAGCTATTTTTCAAAATAATTGAGCACTCCCTTTTAAAGCCGAAATGTAAATATATTTAAGTAAAATAACAGCTAGGCATCCAACGTTTCGATCGTCTTGACCTCTATCAAGGGTTAGATGTGAAAAGACAAGATGTTTGAGAAGCTTTTAAATAGCAAAATAGAATACGGCATTAAATTGAATGACCGGTCACTGCCTCACTGTTGTTCATGTTTTTGGTTCAGAGTTGGTTTCAGTAAATCGATGAAATTAGCTTCTGAAATTCTAGTTCTGACAGGATTATTTTGATGATCAGTTATCTCCACATAGAAATATTTTATAGTCATAGCAAAAATTTCAAGTCAAACAGAGATTTCTATGTGGAGATAACTGACCATCAAAATAATCCTGTCAGAACTAGAATTTCAGAAGCTAATTTCATCGATTTACTGAAACCAACTCTGCAGAACCAAAAACATGAACAACAGTGAGGCAGTGACAGGTCATTCAATTTAATGCCGTATTCTATTTTGCTATTTAAAAGCTTCTCAAACATCTTGTCTTTTCACATCTAACCCTTGATAAAAGTCAAGACGATCGAAACGTTGGATGACTAGCTGTTATTTCACTTAAATATATTTATTTACATTTCGGCTTTAAAAGGGAATGCTCAATTCGCGTGATGATATTTTGAAAACTGATATTGGAAAGCATAATTTTGATGCAATTTCCATGCTAGGACTTTTTATGGTATTGTCAATTTCTTTGCTTACAAATAAGGTAGAAGTAGTGGATGGCGTGACGTCACGATGCGGTTGAAGAATGACAGGTTTGGTCTGTCTAGTGCACGATTTTTATCGATGGCTATGGTAGCAAGTTGAATGGAAGAATCTCAAGTCTATCAAATTCCTTACAGCTTGTAATGCAACGTGCACATCAAATGACTTCCAAGTATAGTATTGACATCAGTCCTGCATTTTGTGCTGATTGCTGTCTTTTGAAGTTTCAAGAGCTTCTAACACATAAGCTGTTCTGCCTTGCTCGCATATCAGAATCAAGAAACCACTAATGAGAGAGGCTTATAGACTGACGTCATATGAATCATGTGCATTTAATACCATATACGCAACATACTGTTTACTGCGCATTCATCACTCCGCATAGAAATTGTTCTTATTAATTATTCGTTGGGATTTTCTTCAATAATTATGACAACTATTGAAGAATGTCAATTTCCATTTTATCAAGATATCTATGGCTAGGCTGGTGTAATCACAGAATTAGACAGGTCGTCTTTTCTTCCGTTTGACTAGAAGGGAAGCATTGGAACATGTAGCGTAAATGAAATGGCACAATCTGCTGACTAAATACCATAGCAATCGAACAATGAGCAGCCAGTTCAACATTAAACACGCCAAATTGTGCAAAGTTTCAGTGACTGTTATCAACCGGATCACACAGCAAAGAGACACAGTCGATGTCAAGTTCCACAGAGAAGTTTGTGGACGTTTTTGCGTGCGCCTGCTAACTTTTTTGAATTATGATCGGAGGGTCCAAAATTATCGAGAAAACTTTTGCGCAATGATCTAAATTCTTTGAATCTGAAGGAATCGTGGCGATCGGAGCATTTTGAAGGAATTCAGAGCAATCCGCAAGCGGCGCACGACTATTTTTCCTATCTCTGCAAGGTATTAAAAATTTCTTTTTGCCCACTTATTAAGTTCCTGAATGTGCCATCTGTTTGAATCAGTTTGCCCTTCTAGCAAAGTGATACGATTAAACAATCTAATTCTGTGGGTGTAATGCTTTATGCATGATCTAAGCATGTGCGCATCATATCACTAGTTACAAATAATTCAACGAAACTTGCCACTAGTAGCGTTTTAGTCTACTACGAGAAAAATCGTATTGGCAAATATTGAAGCTGGCAGTGAAAGTGTTGAAGGTTAAACCTCCAAACGAAACAAAATCATTTTAATTCCGACCACTTTCCATAATGTCCAACGACAATTACTTAGTTGACACTGTTCAGTTACAGTAATCAACGGTAATACACTACCGAAGCAATTCATCTCAGAGCTCCTTGAAAATTATAACATGCGATATAATGCAACAGAGCACTTCTTTGTAATTTCCTTGTTAATTGATAATTCTTCTGTTACGAAAGACATAGTTTACAAACCACGGCTCCAATAATGTACATGTGCACCATTCATGTTGCCAATCACATTTCTTCATTAATCAAATAATTTCAAATACATTGATTCACACATGTATACATGTACAATATATATTCTTTGCTCGCTAAAACTATTTAAATAGAGCATGCCTTGTTTGCACATTAAAAGCCAATTATTTGATTTTCGAGTACTTGGGTCAAGGCGTATTCAATTATAAAATGATCAAGCCTATTCTAGTGGTGCAGCCTCTATGCTGCCTCGCAAGATATCTTGATTGCCGACAGATTATGTTCCAAATACATCAATTTTGAGAATTTATTGGGTTTCAGCAATTGCGAGTTGAGCTAGAAATTATTAAGGCAATAAATTTACCTCATTCTACCTAGAATAGCTAGAACCGCATGTTTCTAGTCTTAATAAAGTAGACATTTTCACGCTTTGATTAATGTCAATGCAAAAAACACCGAATTCCATCAATCAACGTTTCGATTTTTTGCAAATTGCTTTTCGAGATCAACAAAACTTCTTGCTGCATTCGTCATCAGTGTCACCACCGAAAGCGGTAGCGAAACAGTTTGCCAACTCGATGACAACTCATTAATCTTTAACACGGATGCCAACTAAATCATTCAGAGAAATGTTGATAGTAGTTTATAGTGTGACATCCGGCGCGACGCTTCGCTTCGCTTTGCTTCGCTTCGCTTGCGCCGGATGTCACACTTTTGCGGGGGTTTTTCAAAATTTTCAAAAAAATCAAAATTTCAAAAATTTAGGTAGATTTCAAATTTCAACAGGCCGAAGGGCGAAAATTTAAGTTGTCTCAAAATATCACGTGGTCTAAGAATTTTGAAAATTTAGGCAGACGAAAATTTAAGTTGTCTCAAAATATCACGTAGTCTCAATATACCAGAAGATTGTATTCAAAATATTTATTCAAAATATTTATTCAAAATATTCATTTAAAAATGGAAGAAACAAAAGTGGATGAAACAAAAGTGGAAGGAACCTCAAGAATATATCCTTCGTTATCATATGAACGTAGTTCTACTTTAATGGACATTGAAAAGATTAACATTGAAAAAATGAATAAAGAAAAACACAAAGATAGAGTTAGGTATATGAAAGATAAGGAATCTCAATTATTATTAAGATTAGAGCATTATAAAAAGTTAAGAAAGAGATGGACCAAAGTTAAGAATGTAACACAAGGAATTGGCATATTCTTAACAATAAGTTTAGGTGCTTTGACAATTGTTATATCTTCTGGTGTTTTAGTAATTCCAGTAGTTGCTACAGCTTTAACAGGTACGGGTGTTTTTGCAACTTCACTTGTTACAATGTTAGATAAATCTTTAATAACTAAGAAACGAAAATCATTAAAAACTAAGCATTTACATATTAAAGAAGTCTATGATAAACTACACTACTACTTTCAAAGAGTATGTGATGATAATGTTATTACGTTAGATGAGATTGAAAAATTTGATCAAATAGCTAATGAAGTAAATCAAATATCATTTCAATCACAGACAGAAAAAGTTAATGATAAAAATAAAAAGGATGGTAAAATTTCTAGTGATGGTAAAACTTTTATTGATGATAAAATTTTTAATGAAGAAAATGATAAAATTTTTTTAGAAGAGCTAAAAACTTTATTAGACAAAACTTTATTAAACAAAACTTAATACGAGAAAATTTTAAACGAAAAGATGTCAAACAACAAAGCAATAAAAAAATAGTTTGTTCAGTAAAATGTTTTTGCTGTATTCCAATGTTACCACAAAATTCAAATATTATATTTTAAAAATGGATAAAATTAGAGCTGATAATTTTAAAAGAATAAAACAATTAGAAGAGTTAATAAAACAAAGAAATATTATGAAAGAAAATCATCTTCAACATAGAATGATAAAAGCTGGTATTCAATCTGATATGTTTGAAAAAATGCAGCAAACCGAGCAAGTAAAAACTGATTTTGAAAAAACTATGAAACCATTTAAAACTCTTGAAAAGGAACTTACAAATAATGATAAACAAATTGATATAACAGATCCAGAGCACAAAACTATATTAGATGACTATGGATTACTAGAATCAAACATTAATAAGAAATTACCAAAATCTATGCAATTTGAACATTCTATTTCATTTATAGATGGAAAAACAATACCTAGATTTTATCTCGGACAAAAAGAAATATTTCCACAACCTTTTCGAGGTTTAATTTTTTCACCAGATAAATCTCCTTTTAATTTAGATAGAAATTTTGTTAATCTTTTAAGAGGAGCAGATTTAAATAATTATGCTGTAGAAGATCTCATAAAATATAAAGCTATGTTAGACAGAGTTGGTGCAGTAAAATCTCTTAGACGTTATAAACAATTAGAAAATTTATTATCAACGGGAGTTAAAGTAGGGAAAGGTTTATCTGAAAAACAGAAAACTGAAACAACTGTATTTTTACCAGATGATCCACAAGAATTACTAAATAGATTAAATATTTTAATATCTGCAATAAAAGAAGGACATAATTCTAGTTTCAATGAAATTCATGCTATTTGAAAAGACTGTTAGAAAAGAAGATTCTAAATGAAAAGGATTATAAAAGTGTAGCTGAAATATGTTGTTTCTAATTTTTATCTATGATTTTTATCTATGATTTTTATCTATGATTTTTATCTATGATTTTTATCTATGATTTTTATCTACGATTTTTATCTATAATATTTATTTAATTTTTTTAGTTTAAAAATGTGTTCAGCAGATTTAGACAAAATTAATGATCATTTAGAAAAATTGACAGAGATTTTGGGTTCATCAAAATTTAGTACGACGTTAAAAATTATAACAACTACTTCATCACACACTTGTAATTTAGAACCCATTCTACATTTAGAACAAAATAAAAATTATCAAATTGCATTGACTAGTTTCTCTACATTTAACACTATTCAAAACGTTATCAAAGATGTGAATGATCAATTTAGATATTCTACTGATAAAGGCAAAACGTGGAAAATATTAACTTTTCTTCCTGGTTCTTACGAAGTTGAAACAATATCAAATGAAATTAAGAGACATTTAGGTATACCATTTAAAGATAAGAAACAATTACATTTTGCAGTTGAACCGGCAGTTAATAAATTTTCTCTTACTTTAGACGAAAATCATCAAGTTGATTTTAATCATGATAGATCATTGTCAAAGCTATTAGGATTTAATAAACAAACTTATAGTCAAGGTTATCATTTAGGTGAGAAGATTCCAAAAATAACTGAAATAAATTCAATTGTTGTACATTGTGACATTATTGAAGGAGGATATATAAATGGTAAATTATCAAATTTAATATTCAGTTTTCCAGCTTTTACTGTACCCATTGGTTATAGATTAAATGTAATTCCACAAACATTAATATATTTTCCTATTACAAGAAAAAACTATTAACAACATTGGCATTAGAATCACTGATGAAAAAGGACAAGAAATAAATTTTGGAGGTGAAGAGATTATGATAGATCTTTTGGTTCGGGAGGTATAAACTCCCGTTCGA
>CAJQUW010016635.1:0-26974 GCA_907163375.1 Prostheceraeus crozeri
ACGTGTGTGAAGTTAGGCACTCGCACTCAGCACCAGCCATCTTGAAAATGGAAATTGCCAGTCAAACCAAACTGATCAGAATCGATCTAGAATGGAGGCGTGCCAGCATGTGCCACTCACTATTTTGAAAGACTTCCCCCTAGTGTTAGGAGAAAATCGCTGGTTTGAAAGTCCGACATGGCGGTGATGTGAAGTTAGCACCGCCACTAAAATTTTTTTTCCAAAAAATACACAATCAAAACTTACGAAACACGCACAACAGATAGAAGACCATCAAAAACATTGTGCCAGCAAGTTTCAGCACCTAAATCCACGTACTTGCTGAGAAATTAGTCCTCCGAAACCACAAATGGCGGTGATGTGAAGTTAGCACCAGCACTGAAGTCTTTTTTTAAAATAACGCAATTAAAACACCGCGAGACAACTACAACTGAGAGATGACTATCAAAAACATTGTGCCAGCAAGTTTCTTCTCCTAAGACGCCGTACGTGTGGAGAAATTAGCCCCCGAAAGCTCAATGCGCTGGCGGTGATGTGAAGTTGGCACCGCCATCCTTGAAAATGGAATTGCCAGTCAAACCAACGATCAGAATCGATCTAGATGGGAGCGTGCCAGCATGTTCCACTCACTAGTTTGAAAGAATTCCCCCCTAGTTTAGGAGAAATCGCTGGTTGAAAGTTCGACATGGCGGTGATGTGAAGTTAGCACCGCCACTAAAATTTTTTCCAAAATACACAATCAAAACTTACGAAACACGCACATACAGAATAGAAGACCATCAAAAACATTGTGCCAGCAAGTTTCAGCACCTAAATCCCCGTACTTGCTGAGAAATTAGTCCCCGAAACCACAAAATGGCGGGTGGATGTGAAGTTAGCACCGCCACTGAAGTCTTTTTTAAAATACGCAATTAAAACACGCGAGACAAGTACAACTGAGAGATGACCATCAAAAACATTGTGCCAGCAAGTTTCAGCACCTAAATACCCGAACTTGCGGAGAAATTAGCCCCCGAAAGCTCAATGCGCAGGCGGTGATGAGAAGTTGGCACGCCATCTTGAAAATGAATGTGCCAGTCAAACCAACGATCAGAATCGATCTAGATGGAGCGTGCCAGCCATGTGCCATCACTATTTTGAAAGAATTCCCCCTAGTTTAGGAGAAATCGCTGGTTGAAAGTTCGACATGGCGGTGATGTGAAGTAGCACCGCCACTAAAATTTTTTTTCCAAAATACACAATCAAAACATACGAAACACGCACAACAGATAGAAGACCATCAAAAACATTGTGCCAGCAAGTTTCAGCACCTAAATCCCCGTACTTGCTGAGAAATTAGTCCCCGAAACCACAAAATGGCGGTGATGTGAAGTTAGAAACGCCACTGAAGTCTTTTTTTAAAATACGCAATTAAAACA
This sequence comes from Prostheceraeus crozeri, assembly GCA_907163375.1. Lineage (NCBI taxonomy): Eukaryota > Metazoa > Platyhelminthes > Polycladida > Euryleptidae > Prostheceraeus > Prostheceraeus crozeri. Next base: position 1,419 of record CAJQUW010016635.1, read on the forward strand.
CGCGAGACAACTACAATGAGAGATGACCATCAAAAACATTGTGCCAGCAAGTTTCTTCTACTAAGACGCCGTACTTGCGGAGAAATTAGCCCCCGAAAGCTCAATGCGCTGGCGGTGATGTGAAGTTGGCACCGCCATCTTGAAAATGGAATGTGCCAGTCAAACCAACGATCAGAATCGATCTAGATGGAGCGTGCCAGCATGTGCCACTCACTATTTTGAAAGAATTCCCCCTAGTTTAGGAGAAATCGCTGGTTGAAAGTTCGACATGGGCGGTGATGTGAAGTTAGCACCGCCACTAAAACTTTTTTTTTTTCCAAAATACACAATCAAAACTTACGAAACACGCACAACAGATAGAAGACCATCAAAAACATTGTGCCAGCAAGTTTCAGCACCTAAATCCACGTACTTGCTGAGAAATTAGTCCCCGAAACCACAAAATGGCGGTGGTGTGAAGTTAGCACCGCCATCTTGAAAATGGAATGTGCCAGTCAAACCACGATCAGAATCGATCTAGATGGAGCGTGCCAGCATGTGCCACTCACTATTTGAAGGAATTCCCCCTAGTTTAGGAGAAATCGCTGGTTGAAAGTTCGACATGGCGGTGATGTGAAGTTAGCACGCCACTAAAATTTTTTTTTCCAAAATACACAATCAAAACTTACGAAACACGCACAACAGATAGAAGACCATCAAAAACATTGTGCCAGCAAGTTTCAGCACCTAAATCCCCGTACTTGCTGAGAAATTAGTCCCCGAAACCACAAAATGGCGGTGATGTGAAGTTAGCACCGCCACTGAAGTCTTTTTTTAAAATACGCAATTAAAACACGCGAGACAACTACAACTGAGAGATGACCATCAAAAACATTGTGCCAGCAAGTTTCTTCTCCTAAGTCGCCGTACTTGCGGAGATATTAGCCCCCGACAGCTCAATGCGCTGGCGGTGATGTGACGTTGTCACCGCCATCTTGAAAATGGAATGTGCCAGTCAAACAACGATCAGAATCGATCTAGATGGAGCGTGCCAGCATGTGCCACTCACTATTTTGAAAGAATTCCCCCTAGTTTAGGAGAAATCGCTGGTTGAAAGTTCGACATGGCGGTGATGTGAAGTTAGCACCGCCACTAAAATTTTTTTTCCAAAATACACAATCAAAACTTACGAAACACGCACAACAGATAGAAGACCATCAAAAACATTGTGCCAGCAAGTTTCAGCACCTAAATCCACGTACTTGCTGAGAAATTAGTCCCCGAAACCACAAAATGGCGGTGGTGTGAAGTTAGCACCGCCATCTTGAAAATGGAATGTGCATCAAACCAACGATCAGAATCGATCTAGATGGAGCGTGCCACATGTGCCACTCACTATTTTGAAGGAATTTCCCCCCTAGTTTAGGAGAAATCGCTGGTTGAAAGTTCGACATGGCGGTGATGTGAATTTATCACCGCCACTAAAATTTTTTTTTTCAAAATACACAATCAAAACTTACGAAACACGCACAACAGATAGAAGACCATCAAAAACATTGTGCCAGCAAGTTTCAGCACCTAAATCCCCGTACTTGCTGAGAAATTAGTCCCGAAACCACAAAATGGCGGTGATGTGAAGTTACCACCGCCATCTTGAAAAATGCATGTGCCAGTCAAACCAACGGTCAGGATCGATCTAGATGGAGTGTGCCAGCATGTGCCACTCGTTTATTTCACGAAAATCCCACCACAGTCGGTGGAAAGCCAACCCGAAAGCTCAATGGCTGTGATGTGAAGTTGGCACCGCCACTGAATTTTTTTTCCAAAATTGGAACCACTCAATGGAGGTATTGTAAAATTTTCCACTTCAACATTACACCGTTTGCTTACTGGCTATGCAGATATCAATGCAAATACGAATATCTCGACAGGTGAATACCGTCATGTGCCTGAACTGTTAACAGAAAGCTGAAGCTATTACTTTGTTCAAAACTCTGTAAGACAGTGAAGGCATTTGACGAGTATATGCAATGGCATAACTAGGAAGACTTACTTTCTTATTAAAGGCCATTGATGAATAGCATGCGATTCGTTTATGTTTCCCCGCATGAAGGAGGAGAGTTCGCGACTTACAACGGCAAAACTATTGGTAATGGTTTGAATTTTTCATTTGACCAACGACGTCCCATGATTGGTCAGTTTTCGGTTACCATATGATCAATATATCGATAACATTTTCATTTGTTTGCCGTGGAAAATATATTCACGGCATGCGATTAATTACAGCCTGTACAACTTTAAACAAGAATGATTAAATATATGTGTTTATGGAATAATGAAAATACTCTACGAATAGATTAGATATTGTGACTTCTAGCTAGATCAGTAGATGAGTCTCAATATCCCTTCAATTTTGAGTATGCTTGCACATCCAGTGAATCAGAAATTCTTGAAGTCAATTGAAACATTGATAGAAAACAATGTTGGCAATATCTACAATCATCATTATTAGTGTCATGATGTGCGTACATATTTATCACATTTGATGATCTTGATGAACAATTGAAGCATTAACATTAGGAGATCGAAGGGCATATTTCCAGCGTTGTCAGAATGCTTCATCGAAGAAGCATTCCGCTCAATTGAGTTTGTGGTGCTTTCAAACATGGAGTAGGGATATATGGGATATCCTAATATAGTTACTCTATGCTTTCCAAAGTGCGCAATCTTTTTGGAAAGGAATTATCAAGCTACATCGTTCAAACCATAGAGTAGGTTCTAACCTACAGTGGAAACAGATTCTCATAAAATTGAGGCTGGTTTTTAAACCCAATTAATTGTCTGGAAAATTTTTATCTTTTCTCTCGATCCGCACAAAATTGCGGGAATTTTTAAAATTCCACAGGTGTGTGTGTTAAACACATTATTTAATCATTCTTGTTTAAAGTTGTACAGGCTGTAATTAATCGCATGCCGTGAATATATTTTCCACGGCAAACAAATGAAAAATGTTTATCGATATATTGATCATATGGTAACCGAAAACTGACCAATCATGGACGTCGTTGGTCAAATGAAAAATTCAAACCATTACCAATAGTTTTGCCGTTGTCAGTCGCGAACTCTCCTCCTTCATGCGGGGAAACATAAACGAATCGCATGCTATTCATCAATGGCCTTTAATAAGAAAGTAAGTCTTCCTAGTTATGCCATTGCATATACTCGTCAAATGCCTTCACTGTCTTACAGAGTTTTGAACAAAGTAATAGCTTCAGCTTTCTGTTAACAGTTCAGGCACATGACGGTATTCACCTGTCGAGATATTCGTATTTGCATTGATATCTGCATAGCCAGTAAGCAAACGGTTTAATGTTGAAGTGGAAAATTTTACAATACCTCCATTGAGTGGTTCCAATTTTGGAAAAAACATTCAGTGGCGGTGCCAACTTCACATCACAGCCATTGACTTTAGGGTTGGCTTTCCACCGACTGTGGTGGGATTTTCGTGAAATAAACGAGTGGCACATGCTGGCACACTCCATCTAGATCGATCCTGACCGTTGGTTTGACTGGCACATGCATTTTTCAAGATGGCGGTGGTAACTTCACATCACCGCCATTTTGTGGTTTCGGGGACTAATTTCTCAGCAAGTACGGGGATTTAGGTGCTGAAACTTGCTGGCACAATGTTTTTGATGGTCTTCTATCTGTTGTGCGTGTTTCGTAAGTTTTGATTGTGTATTTTGGAAAAAAAATTTTAGTGGCGGTGCTAACTTCACATCACCGCCATGTCGAACTTTCAACCAGCGATTTCTCCTAAACTAGGGGGAATTCTTTCAAAATAGTGAGTGGCACATGCTGGCACACTCCATCTAGATCGATTCTGACCGTTGGTTTGACTGGCACATGCATTTTTCAAGATGGCGGTGCCAACTTCACATCACCGCCAGCGCATTGAGCTTTCGGGGGCTAATTTCTCCGCAAGTACGGCGTCTTAGGAGAAGAAACTTGCTGGCACAATGTTTTTGATGGTCATCTCTCAGTTGTACTTGTCTCGCGTGTTTTAATTGCGTATTTCAAAAAAGACTTTAGTGGCGGTGCTAACTTCACATCACCGCCATTTTGTGGTTTCGTCGGGACTAATTTTCTCAGCAAGTACGGGGATTTAGGTGCTGAAACTTGCTGGCACAATGTTTTTGATGGTCTTCTATCTGTTGTGCGTGTTTCGTATGTTTTGATTGTGTATTTTGGAAAAAAAATTTTTGTGGCGGTGCTAACTTCACATCACCGCCATGTCGAACTTTCAACCAGCGATTTCTCCTAGACTAGGGGAATTCTTTCAAAATAGTGAGTGGCACATGCTGGCACACTCCATCTAGATCGATTCTGACCGTTGGTTTGACTGCACATTCCATTTTTCAAGATGGCGGTGCCAACTTCACATCACCGCCAGCGCATTGAGCTTTCGGGGCCTAATTTCTCCGCAAGTACGGCGTCTTAGGAGAAGAAACTTGCTGGCACAATGTTTTTGATGGTCATCTCTCAGTTGTACTTGTCTCGCGTGTTTTAATTGCGTATTTCAAAAAGACTTTAGTGGCGGTGCTAACTTCACATCACCGCCATTTTGTGGTTTCGGGACTAATTTCTCAGCAAGTACGGGGATTTAGGTGCTGAAACTTGCTGGCACAATGTTTTTGATGGTCTTCTATCTGTTGTGCGTGTTTCGTATGTTTTGATTGTGTATTTTGGAAAAAAAATTTTTGTGCGTGCTAACTTCACATCACCGCCATGTCGAACTTTCAACCAGCGATTTCTCCTAGACTAGGGGGAATTCTTTCAAAATAGTGAGTGGCACATGCTGGCACACTCCATCTAGATCGATTCTGACCGTTGGTTTGACTGGCACATTCCATTTTTCAAGATGGCGGTGCCAACTTCACATCACCGCCAGCGCATTGAGCTTTCGGGGGCTAATTCTTCTCCGCAAGTACGGCGTCTTAGGAGAAGAAACTTGCTGGCACAATGTTTTGATGGTCATCTCTCAGTTGTACTTGTCTCGCGTGTTTTAATTGCGTATTTCAAAAAAGACTTTAGTGGCGGTGCTAACTTCACATCACCGCCATTTTGTGGTTTCGGGGACTAATTTCTCAGCAAGTACGGGGATTTAGGTGCTGAAACTTGCTGGCACAATGTTTTTGATGGTCTTCTATCTGTTGTGCGTGTTTCGTATGTTTTGATTGTGTATTTTGGAAAAAAAATTTTTGTGGCGGTGCTAACTTCACATCACCGCCATGTCGAACTTTCAACCAGCGATTTCTCCTAGACTAGGGGGAATTCTTTCAAAATAGTGAGTGGCACATGCTGGCACACTCCATCTAGATCGATCCTGACCGTTGGTTTGACTGGCACATGCATTTTTCAAGATGGCGGTGGTAACTTCACATCACCGCCATTTTGTGGTTTCGGGGACTAATTTCTCAGCAAGTACGGGGATTTAGGTGCTGAAACTTGCTGGCACAATGTTTTTGATGGTCTTCTATCTGTTGTGCGTGTTTCGTAAGTTTTGATTGTGTATTTTGGAAAAAAAATTTTTGTGGCGGTGCTAACTTCACATCACCGCCATGTCGAACTTTCAACCAGCGATTTCTCCTAGACTAGGGGGAATTCTTTCAAAATAGTGAGTGGCACATGCTGGCACACTCCATCTAGATCGATTCTGACCGTTGGTTTGACTGGCACATTCCATTTTCAAGATGGCGGTGCCAACTTCACATCACCGCCAGCGCATTGAGCTTTCGGGGCCTAATTTCTCCGCAAGTACGGCGTCTTAGGAGAAGAAACTTGCTGGCACAATGTTTTTGATGGTCATCTCTCAGTTGTACTTGTCTCGCGTGTTTTAATTGCGTATTTCAAAAAAGACTTTAGTGGCGGTGCTAACTTCACATCACCGCCATTTTGTGGTTTCGGGGACTAATTTCTCAGCAAGTACGGGGATTTAGGTGCTGAAACTTGCTGGCACAATGTTTTTGATGGTCTTCTATCTGTTGTGCGTGTTTCGTATGTTTTGATTGTGTATTTTGGAAAAAAAATTTTTGTGGCGGTGCTAACTTCACATCACCGCCATGTCGAACTTTCAACCAGCGATTTCTCCTAGACTAGGGGGAATTCTTTCAAAATAGTGAGTGGCACATGCTGGCACACTCCATCTAGATCGATTCTGACCGTTGGTTTGACTGGCACATTCCATTTTTCAAGATGGCGGTGCCAACTTCACATCACCGCCAGCGCAGTGAGCTTTCGGGCCTAATTTCTCCGCAAGTACGGCGTCTTAGGAGAAGAAACTTGCTGGCACAATGTTTTTGATGGTCATCTCTCAGTTGTACTTGTCTCGCGTGTTTTAATTGCGTATTTCAAAAAAGACTTCAGTGGCGGTGCTAACTTCACATCACCGCCAGTTTGTGGTTCCGGAGAATAATTTCTCAGCAAGTACGGGATTTAGGTGCTGAAACTTGCTGGCACAATGTTTTTGATGGTCTTCTATCTGTTGTGCGTGTTTCGGATGTTTTGATTGTGTATTTTGGAAAAAAATTTTTGTGGCGGTGCTAACTTCACATCACCGCCATGTCGAACTTTCAACCAGCGATTTCTCCTAGACTAGGGGGAATTCTTTCAAAATAGTGAGTGGCACATGCTGGCACACTCCATCTAGATCGATTCTGACCGTTGGTTTGACTGGCACATTCCATTTTCAAGATGGCGGTGCCAACTTCACATCACCGCCAGCGCATTGAGCTTTCGGGGGCTAATTTCTCCGCAAGTACGGCGTCTTAGGAGAAGAAACTTGCTGGCACAATGTTTTTGATGGTCATCTCTCAGTTGTACTTGTCTCGCGTGTTTTAATTGCGTATTTCAAAAAAGACTTTAGTGGCGGTGCTAACTTCACATCACCGCCATTTTGTGGTTTCGGGGACTAATTTCTCAGCAAGTACGGGGATTTAGGTGCTGAAACTTGCTGGCACAATGTTTTTGATGGTCTTCTATCTGTTGTGCGTGTTTCGTATGTTTTGATTGTGTATTTTGGAAAAAAAATTTTTGTGGCGGTGCTAACTTCACATCACCGCCATGTCGAACTTTCAACCAGCGATTTCTCCTAGACTAGGGGGAATTCTTTCAAAATAGTGAGTGGCACATGCTGGCACACTCCATCTAGATCGATTCTGATCGTTGGTTTGACTGGCACATTCCATTTTCAAGATGGCGGTGCTGAGTGGCGGTGCTAACTTCACACACGTATGAACAGAGGCGTCGCGACCGGGGGGGGGTGTGGGGGACCGTAACACCCCCCCAATATGAAATTAATAAAAAGATTCAGGTAAAATGAGAAATTTCAGGCAAACCGCCGGTTTTGCCGGCGATTCAGCTCCAATATTCACTGACGTTGTTCTTAGCCACAAAAACACGTCTTGTCACAAAAACACATCGTAATGTCGGGAAATTCTCACCCTTTCTAGACACCAGAAAGTATATGGTTAGTTGCCGTTGATGATATTGATTTGTCACGCGAAAGCGGTCAAACATAGCGCGCTGAAAACGACCTGCACCGGGAATGACTGTATATGCGAGCAGGAGGAACAGTCGCCTCGCATTTTCTTAAAAATTGGAACATAAGGCGACGTGAGTTAGCTCTGATAAATTTAAAATATCTAAGTGGAATTGAAATGTAATTCCAGTACCTTACCTATAATGTGGCCAGTGAATATTGGCACTGAATCACCTAACGCTGAAACGCCTGCAACTCATTCTGCCTAGCTGGGTAGTGTATATTTAACCGTTGATTCATATACGTGGTGAGATCAAAAATGATTTAGACTCGACCAGAAGGAATAATGCTACGACTTAGATATTTCACACTGGATGACTAATGGGTATATAGGCAACAAATATCGTATTGATAACTTTCATTGATATTTTTTTCTTTAGTATTTTTATCGATTTTAAATATTTAGTATTTTTCAGTATTTTAATTGATTTTTTTCATACATTTCCTTAACTTCCCTCTGAATATATGCCACAGAAGTACAACAGCTAATCCACAAAATGTTAATTTCAAAAGTAAATACAAGTCATTTCTTCTCAATGTAATCCCCTCATTCTCTACACACTTGCTCCACCTTTTAGGAAGCTCTCGAAAAGCCTCGTGGAAAAAGTCTCGACTTCTGGAATTGAAAAATTCCATCACTGCATCTTTCACATCCTCACTATTAACAAAACGCTCTCCCCTGAGATGATGCTTTAGATAGCGGAATAGGAAATAGTCGGAGCTATGGGGATGAGGAAGCACATGAAAGTCTGAGTCCTCAATTGCAGTTGTAGTGGTCGCTGCAGTATGGATGGGCGCGTTGTCGTGTAGTAGATGAAGATTCTGGTTGCGGGGTTTTCGAACACTTTGACGAGCTTTACGAAGTTGCTCACAGTAGTACTTGGCATTCAGTCGCTGATGTCGGTCGACGAAATCCATATGAACAATGCCGCAGCTGTTTCAGAAGATTGTCAGCATCAACTGACCTTTGAACACAACTCACACTCGGTACTGCTCGTGATTGTTATAACAATCAAAACAACTGAATACATTGATGAATACAACTCAGACCCTATTGAAGTTTATGCAAGTCATGTTCGAAGTAAATGTATCCGTCAAAATACTTTTAAGAAAGGAAATGTATGGCAAAAATCAACTAAAATGCTGAAAAATACTAAATATTTAAAATCGATAAAAATACTAAAGAAAAAAATATCAATGAAAGTTATCAATACGATATTTGTTGCCTATATACTCATTAGTCATCCAGTGTGAAATATCTAAGTCGTAGCATTATTCCTTCTGGTCGAGTCTAAATCATTTTTGATCTCACCACGTAAGCTCTGGCTATTGCGTTGTCCCTTGAGGAGATGACGTCATCGTTACGGTGGATTTCATCAAACCTTCCTCATACCGAGTCATTCACACGCGAACCACGGAAAGCGCACGGTATGAATAAGGCACACCGTCTTCTCTGTGCGTAGAAGTTTATTGTCAACAGCGTGTTAACTTTCTCGATGCAAACACCGTCGAAAATTTCCTTAACAGTCGATACTACGGAATCCAATTGCGCACAAATTAACTTAACGTCATCGGCATTTCATTGGCCACTTAAATAACCACCAATTAAATTATTTTTCATTTATAGGCGTCATTTCCGACCGATTAGATGATTAGGTAGGTACCTAGTGTTGGATTTGAGCATGATAGCAGTAGGGGGAAGCTTTCGAACGGAAGTTTTTGGGTCAACGCTGCAACCAAAGCCGGAAAAAGGGTGATCAAAAGAAAGAGGACATTGATTCATATAGCACCACTATCATCCTCGCACTAAGAACGCCCGCGAATTATTTTGAAAACAGTTGAACCATAAATGGAAAAAGTAGGAGATAGGCCCATTTGATCCTTGAAAGGGACTCTCCAATGCATGCATTTGGTGCCACCCGCATTTGGTTAAATAATGCTTCAAATAAGGTGCGTGGATACCCTTGTGCATCAGAAATTCATAGTAGGTCTCGCATGTGAAGATCCACACAAACATTCCGCAGATGATCATTCTGTAATTTATTGTAATTAGACCTATAATAAATTCACAAAATTCGGGCTTCTGTCAATATTCACAGAGTGAAAGTTAAACAATGTTCCCAAACTTGATTTTATTGATTGTGAAGAGTTCTGTTACATTAATATGAATAAAATACTGTGTGTGTTGTCATCAAGACCCTGAAAGAATCAAGATAGCATTCTGGATTCCACTATTTTTGTGATGGTTTCGCTACCTTCCAATTACTTCATTCAGCACTTTCTGCTTCTCGAATTTATTTGTTATCTTTATGAACAAAGAAGGTCAATTTTTGATGATTAAGCTTATGAAGAATCGTGAGGAAACTAGGCCTGCGCCTGTCAATGTTGCTCATATTCACTAAAATAATGAACTGATGCTCAATCAATCTGGTTGAGGCAATGTAAAGCCTATCTACTGGAAATATTCTTCCCCCTCAGGGAAGGAAGGTGCATCTCCAGTGCCGCGGATGAGATGAGGCAGTGCAGGGGAACTTCCCCACTTTCCCTCCCCTCAAATCCAACACTGCAGGTACCTCTTCTGTAGGATATAAACATGAAACATGTTGGAATGTGTGTGAGCATGCGTGTGTGCAATAATCAGGCAAATTTTGGCTCTAAGTTGTAAATCAGGTAAAATTCAGCAAACACCCCCCCCCCCAATGATGTTTCCTTAGCGACGCCTCTGGGTATGAACATGGGGGACGGCAATGCTTCGTAGCGCACGGACACACGAAAAGTTTTTTTTACTATTTTTATGTTTTCTTGAAAAATAAACGATGTGTGTGTGATTGCGCAACTTGCTGTGCAAAGCAAGTTTTTAGTGGTAATGTATGATGCAGAGTTGCAGCTCAAAAGGACCGGATGCGCGATAGATTCAGTCGTAACACATGGACACAAACATGTAATGTACGGACAGCATCCGGAGTTCAAACATGAACGAAGAGCAGCGACAGAGATTATCAACTGTCATAAATACCAAAGATGTCGGAAATACGACAAGTTGATTGAAAGATATATCAAGAATAATCACATAGGGTAAAGACACAATCAAGATAACACTGGACGGAGAGTAAAATATACAAAAAATAAAAAGAATAATACAAAACCTAAAACTTCCAACTGTCACCAACTGATAACTTGACTAAGTTGAGCGAGGAAAATTCCTTTGTCCACAAAGCTTCTTTATTCACACATCACTTCCATCTGGACTCTCTATCAATCACAGTGGTGTATGAAATGTCAACATTGTGTCTATCATTTATACTATACTTTGCCACTTCAGGATTTTCGGACATCTTTCTTCATAATTGCTCATTCATCCTTGTCTCTATAGGTCTGGCTGCTTCTGCCATAAGACTATGAGTACGTTGACGCATTACAAGGAATACGATCTCCGTAACCGAGACAAACTGCAGGATCAGGTCTCTATGCTGTTGCCACATGCTGTTACCGCAGCAGTATAAAAATTGCTTATTACCACATTTACAAGTGTGATCCTCTAGAGTCCGGGATTGTATCCGAACTCCTATAGCACCAGAGTGGAGTATTTCATCTCCAACACAGATCCGCTGACATCAGAGTAGCAATGCCACAAAAGAGCATCAACACGATTCTTAATTACATTAATATTTCAATAGTGTCATAACAATAAGCCTGTTCTATGTTATACAATGTACATAGAAAATCTACACGCCATGTTTAATAGTTTAGATTTAGTGCTGACTAGACTATGCTACATAGCAACATCATTCGAATTCAGTAAGGAGTTACATTCATTTGCTGTCAATGCAAATACTTTGGTAGAGAAATACGCATTTACTTCGTTTAAATTACATAAGAATTGACAAATCTGCTGCACGAAGTAAATAAGGAAATAGCAGGATCTACAGGGTGGTTGCAAAGTCCCTCCCTGATTCTACTTAGCTATATTTTCGGAAGTATATGGTCGTTTGATTGAAACTTCATATTTTAAGATTGCATGAGACCTGCCATTTCTTATGACAAATCATGAAACTGTTCAGTCAATTAGAATGTGAGTAATGATCACCCTCTGTCCGCGAAAGTTATCCGTTATATTAATCCACTACATGCAATTTGATCACAACATTTTTTTTACTGTATTTTCACCCCTAGCACAGCTATGAGCCATGAACGAAGCTAGGGGTTACTCAATGAAAAACTAGTAAATTGTATTACTTTAAATAAATAAAAGAAAAAACAGATCTTCTAATCTGATTAAGCTGTCCCCATCAGAAACCTATTCGCACGCCTCTTGAAAGTATCAAGATTGTATTGGTCAGGGAAAGTGGTCTGGGGAAGCTGATTCCAAAGCTGTGCCGTGCGAACAAAAAAGCTTTTCGAGCGACTCACAGTACGTGCGCGTTCTAAGTTCACATTATAGCATGTGAGTGCATTAGCTGTGCGTGTGCTTCTGGAGAAGATCTTAGGTTTGGGTACGCACTCATTTACTGCAGAGCTGCTTCTACCGAAATAGTACCTGTAGAAGAGACTGAGTGAAGCAACATCCCGTCTGACGGAGAGCGGCTGCAACTTGCTAGCAAGTTTTTCACCCATGAGATTCTTGACACGTTTCTCAACCCGTTCAAGGAGGTTAAGATGCGTTTGTGGGGCGCCTGCCCACAGATGACAACAATACTCCATCAGAGGACGAATAGTGGACTTGTAAAGATAGCAGACAGTCTGTGGTGGAAGATAGCTGCTGGTACGATAGAGACTACCAATGCGTTGAGCTGCCTGCTTGCTAATGGATTGGATGTACGGTTTCCATGACAAGTCTTTCGTAACCGCCAATCCAAGGAAGGAGATGGAATCTTGTTCTCTGATCCTATTATCTGACATCATAATGCTATGATCATCATCTCCTTTAAGTCGTGAGTGCAGAATACTCTGAGTTTTTGAAGGATTGAAGGAAACAAGCCAATTGGCGCCCCATTCTGAGACCCTGCGTAAGTCTTCATTAAGAACGTCGCATAACTGCTGACGTTGCTGAGTGTTTTTAGCGAGTCGCTCATTGGAATTGAAGAGTGTTGTGTCATCTGCATACATCACCAATTTACTCACTAGGCAGTCTGGGAGGTCGTTGATGTACAACAGAAAAAGAGTGGGTCCCAAAATTGACCCTTGAGGAACTCCTGCATTGACAAACTTGGTGGAAGACTTTTGGCCATCTAAGACGACAGATATCTGCCGGTCACTAAGGAAAGAAGCAAGAAGTTTGTGGAGTTGATCAGCAACTCCATAGGACTTTAGCTTCATAAGGAGTCCCTGATGCCAGACTTTATCGAATCCTTGGAAACATCCAAGGCAACTGATCTCGTCTCACCTTGTCTGTCAAGGACACGACTCACATGTTCAGTGACATATGAAAGAAGATCTGCAGTTGATCGAGAGTGCCTGAAGCCATACTGTTCTTCTGATAGAAGGTTCTGAGTTTCAAGAAAGTTAACAATGTGTTGGTTAATCACTGCTTCAAAAATCTTGCCAGCAATTGGAAGCAGGCTGATAGGACGGTAACTAGATGGAAGAGATGAGTCAGAACCTTTCTTTGGAACTGGAACCACGGAAGCTACTTTCCAACAAGAGGGAAATTCACCGGTGGATACACATCTACTGAACAGTTTAGATAAAAGTGGAGAAAGCTCAGGTGAGAGATGCTTGAAGACCGAAACCGGGATGCCGTCTGGTCCACTAGACTTAGAGCTATCAATACCGGCGATGATCTTTTTAACGTTTCGGACTGTGACTGAAGGAGGACTAACTATCTCATCAGTGCGCGTGGGAATTGGAGGTGGAATTCTACCTCCATCGTCTAATGACGAATTCTTCGCGAACTCTTTGCAAAGAAGCTCGGCTTTGTCTGCTGAGGTTGTCGCCATAGAAGTACTGACTTCGGCATGACGGAGTGCTGGGATGGAGGATTTGTTCCTATTGGTGACACTGTTGTAAATCCTCCAGAAGTCCTTAGAGCCAAGCTTTTGGGTAGCAATGGATTTCCGTACATACAAAGCGTAACGGCTTTTGGCCTGATGTATGGTTTCCTTGCAATGTCTACGTGCGGTTTTGTACAATTCAAGATTGCCAGCGCTACTGTCACGCTTATACTTATGGAAAAAGTGGTCACGCTGGCAACTTGCAGCTGCACATTCTGGTGTAAACCAAGGTTGTGAGTGAGGCTTCATTTGGAAAGTATGGTGAGGAATGTAGGCCAACATCCCTATCTGAAGCCACTCTGTCAGTTCTTGCGCCGACTTGTGGACGTTCTCACTCAGAATCAAATTCTCAGCTTGAACTTGACTAAGAAAAATGCGGAAGCCACACCAGTCTGCTTTGGAGAATTGATAAACTGTTCTATGGAAGGGTGCAGACGGTGTGGAGCAAACTTGTTTGCCAGAAACTGTGATAACACAGTGATCAGACGTGCCGAGGGGAGAAGTAACCTTGTGTGAAAAACAAGTTGGATTTGAGGTGAGAAACAGGTCAAGGAGATATCCAGTATCCCCAGCTCGGTCAGGCACTCTGGTAGGACAAGTGACAATTTGACTAAGGTTGTGAGAGACAGCGAAATCCTGGGCTGCCTGACCGGAGAGATCGGTGGTGCGTGAGTGCACAAGCCAGTCAGCATTGTGCACGTTGAAGTCACCAAAAACGGCAACTTCAGCGCTGGGATACTCTTGTAGAAGAGAATCGATCTTGTCAGAAAGAACATTGAAAATGTCCGCATTAGTTGATGGAGAGCGGTATAGGAGAAATAGAAGAAGAGTGGTCTTCTGCAGCGGCGCAATGAAGGCAAGATACTCATGCCTTGGATCCTCTGAGCTACGAAGCCTTCTCAAGGGAAGGCTTGTCTTGGCATAGACTCCAAGACCATGACAAGGTGCTTTATCCATCCGGTGAAGTATGTATCCATCAGGAGTAACGTCGCTTGATGACACACTGGGATCTAACCTGGTTTCCGACAGGGCCAGAAGATCTGGTGACTTACCTTGCAGGAAGATGTTGATGTCGTCGTAATTGGACCTCAGTCCTCTTACGTTGCTGAAGCTGATCCTGAGAGGGGTTTTGAGCTTGACGGCTTTACTACGTTTCTTGTGTGTCTTTCTCATTTTCATAATTTCTCAAAGAATATCAATCAAATAAACGAAAATTATACTGTACAACAAAGTGATACAAGAAACTTTGGAAGGCATCAGAAAAACGTAAATAATAGCAACAAAGCTGCAATAAATATACGCAAAAAAGACACTTATAGGCACAGTTCATGTCGCAAAAGCTTGAAGAAACCCAAATGAGAACTCCTTTGCCGTAACAATGGGTACAAGTCAGGTAGGCCACAGAGGAACCGGATACAGCTACACGGGCTAAACCCCTCAGAAAGCTACCCACGCATGTCCATGGCAGTGGAACTGTACCGCCTTTTTTCGAGCAGTTGACCGGGCCTGCCTCCCAAAGCATTACCAGTGGGTTCGGGACTCTCGAACTACCTGACGCCCGTATGCCGTGAATACGTTGGATCTGTCACACCTTAACCTGCAACAAATGGGGAAGTGCAAAAGAGAGCAGTGGAAGGAAGTTCAATCACAAATGAGCCAAATAAGTGCCATGCCCAAAAACCTGATTCAACAACATGAAACATCTGATGACTGTTCATATCTCGCAAACCATGGAGTGGTGTTAATTGGGACGGCCGAAGCCTACCACACATTTAAAATAAACAAACGTGGAGAAAAAGAATGAAAAATTAATAAAACATAAATAAATTCAATGACCAGTAAAATAAAAATAATATTCCAGAGCCTGCTAGTTAGCCGGAGCACGGTCACAAACCGCCGACAATAAACCTTTCCGACAAGGTAGAACCCAAAGAAGCATGAGCTTCAGACGACAAAGCCTTATTGCGACTCCGTTTTCACCCTTTCACCGCTTTGAGGCCGCAGGTTGAGTGAGAAAGGGGAACATTGTTGATTTTACTTACGAAATGTCAACTACTTTAAGCATTGAAGACAGAGCAAGAATTGCCGCTAGATACGAGGTTTGGCAGTCTGTTGTACAAGTTCAACGATGGTGGAGATCCCAACATGGAAGACATTCAAATCTTGACCCTAAGACAATCAAGAACTGCTACCGCAAACTGATGACAACTGGCAGCGTTCTTGATTCCCCCAGATCTGGAAGACCTTCGACAAAGTCAGACGCGGATGTGGAACTGGTGAGGGAGATGTTTGACAGGAGCCCTTCCAAGTCAACAAGGCAAGCTGCCCGTGAAAGTGGGATATGCCGTCACACTATCCTGAATGTTCTTAATGAGGATTTACGATACCGCCCGTGGAAGCCTCATTATGTCCAGCAACTGTTTCCGGAAGACTGTGACAAACGGGTGGAGTTCTGTGAAACGATGCTGGCATGGTTTGAAGATTGCCCTGAGCTGAGTTCGAAGATTCTCTGGACAGATGAAGCCGTGTTTCGTGTGGGTGGCTTTGTCAACAGGCACAATTGTCACTATTGGTGTGAGAGTGATCCAAAGGAAATTACGGAAAGATGTCAGAACAGGCGGACAGTAACTGTTTGGTGCGGCTTGTCTTCAACAAGGATTCTTGGGCCATACATCATTCGTGATACAATGAATAGTCAACGATACTTGCACATGGAGAATTTCGTTTGGCCAACAATTACTGAATAGGAAGAAGCCAACGAATTATTTTTTATGCAAGACGGTGCTCCTCCACATTATGCACTAACAGTGAGAACTTGGCTCGACGACCCCTCCCCTGGGAGCTGGATGGGTGGACGTGGACCAACAGATTGGCCAGCGCGAAGTCCGGATTTCACGCCATGTGATTTCTTATTGTGGGGATGGGCCAAAGAGGAAGTTACAAAACTTCACCGAGGACCATTGACGAGCTAGAGAACAGGATCCGTGAAGTCATTGAAAATGTTCCTCCTGAATTCTTAAGATCAGCAACGGAACAGGTATCGATAAGACTTAGACAGTGTATTCATAAAGATGGTGCACACATTGAATTGTAATTTTTTGAAGAAGAAAATGGCATGATTCATGGAATAATATAAAATTTGCTTTGATTTCTTAGTACATATATTTCTATATTTCCACCCTGTAACGTCCATAAAGCCAGATTAACTGATTCTTTCACAACCGGTGGTTCGAATCCATCAACCACAGTGAAAGGGTGGTTCTTTGGTGGGTACAGTGATTGATTCGAGTTGATGACGCTTTTGACAGGAATAACTTCACCTAGATTGTCACCCTATCATCTATACTTCAACTAGATTTTCACATATTCATTTTGCAGTAAGCTTTTGAGTGACAGATACTGATATTATGCCGAACATCAGATGACATTTTGCACTCGACAACATCCCCTGGTCTGATGATCCATTTGCTTATTGTGGCAAATTGAAAGCGAGTTATAACAAGTGCATTTGTAGACATCATCAATTAGAATAAGGTCAATATGATCATGACAACGGCAGTAGCTGCAGCACGCTACAGATTTGAGTATGACTCGGTCCAACGAAGTCAGCTTATTCTGAACGCTTTCTTTTAAATTTGCAATTTTTTTTCTTCAACATGTCTTCATGAAAGATTGTATATGAGATTGTCTTCGTTCAGCGATTTTCAGGTTTTCAAATATTGGTAGCAGCGGTATAGAGTGTGCCTCCAGGCTGCATTTTCATTCACTAAATTCCTTTTCTTCATAGGCCTTTAAGTATACATGGGCCAGCAGTTCAAGCTTGATTGAAAAAATAAAGTTTACAGAAAGACAATAATAGGCTACATAGTCTATTTGTGAGATACAGGGAAATTAAATAGGTAGGCTACACAACAGGTCAAGTTTATTCTGATGTATGCCTCTCAGAAAAGAAATAGCTCCCTCTTTGTACTAAATAGCGATAGGCATAGAAATTCACAACAATAATACCTCTAGAAAGGAAGTACAGTACACAATAGAATAACGTTTATTTTCGAATTTCTTCAATCATGAGAAGCGTGAGGAATGTACAACATTTGAAAGTAGAAACACTCTTCATTACAAGACAAAAATAAAGTAGAAAGTCAACAACAACAAAAGTGACAAACAACAAGTCAATTTACAAAGTTACTTTAGGCTGAAACCGCTGTTTCATAATTTAACCATCGATGTCATAAATGTGTTGGAGCATGCGACTGTCTGAGACAAAGGGAGTTTGTATATAGTATATAGTGGCACATAAATCGCACGCACTTTCACTTAGACACATTTGTCAACGGCTGCATCATTGGGTTAGAATCAGTCACATGTGTAAATCTAAGCTTCTCTCATTCATGCCCCATATTAGTTGCCCCGGATGTGCCGCGACCTTGAGTCAATTTCCATTCTAGTTTACTTCAGATAAACAATCTATTTCTATGGCTACAGGTACTTGAATTTCATGCAAATGCGTTGAGTGCACCCTCACTTACTGTTTAAATCAGTGGTTCCCAACCTTTTCATGTTGCGCACCCCAAAGTAGAAAATCATAGGATTTTTCATTATTCCGCGTACCCTCACATACACATAAAAAATAGCAAGAATTCAATCATGCTAAAGTTTAATCACGCGGCGTAGAAATATACGAAATTCGCACATGAATAACACAAAAATTTAACTAGGCGTAACTGATTCGCCCTTGTGTGGCAACACAGGCGCAGTGGAAGCCACACTCCAACATCAAACAAGGGTGGAGAATGCGGATTCATGTAAGTATGTGGTTGGGGTCAAGTTGGTGGTCCTAATTAGCAGCGGTTGCTTCAAGGCCAGATGATGACAATCCAATGCGGAATGCGCACAAATTTTAACAGTTCAACTGACCCATGAACACGAAAATAATGAAAGTAAAAATGAATTATAATAAATCTCCTATATTCTGCGTACTCCTCAAAATTCCTTCGCGTACCCAAGGTTGGGAACCCCTGGTTTAAATGAAGGGCAAGTTGTTGAGCTTTAGAATGCTTCAGTTGAAACGTCTTGTCTCAGCCCTGTGGACCTTTCCAAAAACTTTTCAAGGTTCAAATTCTATCATCGTAGAAACTTGATATTTTACAGAACTTTACATTTAATTCATACCAGTAACCTATCACAGCAAAAAGCTCCAACTCTATTGGCCGCAAAGTTGCTTGGCTATAGCTGATCGCGCTTTAGGGTGCGTCATCTTTGGGTTTGTCTTGCCGCGCACTCTCTACTAGTGCTCTTAGTATTTGCATCCTTATGTCACACCATTGGTTCATCAAAATACCAAAAAACTGCTTGGCACCCACAAGGAAATTCCGTATTAGAACGCCTCCATAGAACCTTATCGGAAAGGCTTTTGACATGTTCGAGACCTATCTGAACAGGTCTCAAATCTTCCATCATCATTATTTGCTTATAGAACTTATAGCTTTAACTATTTTAACTTGCGCCTTTCAGTATGACATTTTGATTTGCACCCTTTTTAGCTCTGGATTGGCCAAATAAGTTCAGATCTGGTGATCCGGATGCATTCGTGAAGGAGCTGTGAAACGTTTGGTCATTAGTTCAGGGGAACAAGGGTTTTCAAGGAAGATGAATATGGTATCCCCAAGTTGGAGAAGCAGTTCTTGTCAGAAGAATGATGAAATCTCCATACGAGCCACCTGCGAAAGTTATTCGGCTGTGTGGACCTTGCAAAAGAATATTCCCAGAAAGGGGAGATAAGTTAGTTGTTCTTTGTCTTATAAATAAGAGATGACTGATGGCGGGAGGACCATAATGAATCAATAATGCGAACAATATCTGATTCCTCTACCGAGTAATTTTAATACCAGCAAGTTAAATAATTACGAATAAAAAATATATACACATAGCCGACGTTTCGGGTTCTCAAAGCAAGGTAGCAATAAAATGACAGTGTCTAAACTGGCTCGTTAGATACGCAGTATAGCTCCGGTTGTCTCATGACGTCTGTTCATTTTAGGATGGCACTTATTGATTAATCGCGATTCCACCACGCTTGTTTCAACAGGATCATTTCAGCAGCGAAGAAATTCAACATCAAAATCATCAATCGAACCGGTAACAAGACAGTTCTTACTGTGTTCAGACAAAGCACTTAGATCATTTTATTGCGAATACTGAGACTGTGTTCGTTGTATCTAATGTAGAATGGTCTAGCAGTTTTACCTATATATTTATCAACACACTTTCTACAAGAGAATTGATAAACAACACGCAATGTCTCAGTTATGATTTTGGGATAACTTGTTGCATATTCTACAATCATTGTGTTTCTTTTGCATTTTTTCTTCAAAATATTACGCAGTTTTTTGTTGCCCGTACTGACGAAACGGACATTCAACCTATATTTTCTTATTTGGCAATTAATTTTCCGATTAAGACTGTCGCTTTTAAACGGCAGCTTCAAAATGCTTTTTTATCATCGTTGATTTTACTAGTTTTATTTTTTGGGTATTCCTATCAGACACACTCAAATTCTTATTAGTGTATCCATTCAATTTTAAATTTTCTTTACATTTTTTTCCGATTCCATTTTAATGCTATCAGAGAGCGTTGAACTACACCGATAACGTGAGTCTATTATGCTCTGTTTTACGAAATAAGTTTTGACGGAGCTCGGTAACCAACTATCTTTTTTCAAAGCATTGCCAGACGATATATATGTCTTTTACATATTTTTTGTGCATGATTTTCCTATTCTCTAACCAAGTACATTAATCTGAAAAATGCAGTGACCCATCTTCGGGGTTTTCAATGGCGAATTTTATGTTGTCATCAATCGAATTGAATGTCTCTAATATGGAGTCACAATATTCTTTGTTTCTTTGCAACGGACCGATGATGCAGTCATCAATGTATCTTTTATAAATCAAGTTATTTAACTGTTGCGTGAATTTATAATGGACATTGCCTTTTCTTCTATATAACCAATAAATATGATCGAAAATGGGGTGCATAATGAGAGCCCATCGGACATCCTTTCTATTTGTAAATAATTTTTGCTTTTTGCTGTTGTATTCAATCTCATAGTTGTAGGAGACGAATTTTATCATGCTGATGAACTGATCTGGAGTAATTCCGAAAGTATCAATATCAGTCCAATGATTTTTAGCGAAGTCAGAAATCACGCAAATAGCTCTATCAATTGGAACGCTGGGGTAGAGGTTCACAACATCTAAAGAAATAAATGTGGAATTTTCGGCTATGTCATTAGAGTTTGATTTCTCGAAGTCATTCATTAGTTGCAAAGAGCTTGATAGATGTGCTGGTACGTAATTAATCAATTGATTTAATATTCTACCGCAAAACCAGTCGATTTTGTTTCCTGGTATTCACAACCGAAGCTATAGGCCTCAAGGGAAAATAATTTTTATCATTTTTGTCTTTATGATCTTGAATTAATGTGTAGAAAGAAGCTGGTGAAGTGCTTGATACCAACATACGTTGCATGTAGAACTACTCATTTTGCTTTTTAGAACGTTATTAACTAATTGGGTTTGCTTGTTTTTCTAGAGATTTGTGTTTACTTTCATCAAAACGTTTATAGATAGTTTCATTCATTAGTCAAATTAGGAAGGGCTTAACCTTAGGCCGAAACACAAATTAATAATGAATTAAATCACAAATCGAACTGTTCAGTAAGTAAAACCAAAGTGAAAAATAAGAATAAAACACAAATGTAAATGTTGAAAATATTCAAATGGTAGGTAATGAAAAAAAGGACTGTGTAAATATAAGTAGAGTGAGAAAAAAATTGATAACTTACTCGAGAACTCCCTGCCTGTCTGCCACACTGTGTGTGTTTGGGCAGTGTAGTAATTGCGGAATTTGCTCATATTGAAAAAACTTAATCTGCAGGTCTGGTCGCTCAGATGCTTGTATGTGTCAATTGCGTCAGATTGAAATTTAATGCTTTGATTGAGGAGAGGATGAAGTAGGAGATAACGATAAGTGAAAAGAATTTGATCCCTCAAAAGGACCCATGTGGCGTTCCCTACAGTTAAAGAAAATAACAACTAAACAGATTACCTAATTGAAAAAAATGTGCAATTGAGGTCATCAGCAGGAACTTGGGTTCACTCTCGGACAACTCAACTCGTACACTCAACTTGACTGGAAGTACTCAGTTGTACTCAGTACTCTTGGCTTGGAAGTACTCAACTTGGGCAGTCTCGGTTCTATTGACAATATCATTGTCATGAGTTACACAAAGCCGGTTACTTTTGTCTGTGGCGACTACAGATAATTCGTTTTGTTTTAAAAAGCGCGTACATTTTTTATTTGTTTGTTAATTTTCCTAAATGATTTACTTTGCTCACAAAATTCGGCCTCCTGACTAACGGCATTAATAACCTCTTTGAAATAATCTTTTTGAAAAGGACAAGATTTATCTCTTCGTCGCTAGGCATCGTTTTGGCATTTTAATTCTATTTCTATGGAATGGAATATTGATACTAGTAGTGTTACTGTGTATTTAAAGCGTTAGACATAAACACATCATCACTACCATCGAACTGGCTACGCCAGCGAAGATTAAAAGTTAGTTTGTCTAATGCAAGCTCAACATCATCCATGAAGTTGTCATTTAAGAGAGATGGAATGCGAAAATTTGGACCTTTAGTAATGAGATCACTTAGATAGCTAGGTAGAAAATATCATATAAGTGCTTTGTCTGAACACAGTAAGACCTGTCTTGTTAATGTTCGATTGATGATTTTGATGTTGAATTTCTTCGCTGCTTAAATGATCCTGTTGAAACAAGCGTGGTGGAATCACGATTAATCAATAAGTGCCATCCTAAAATGAACAGACGTCATGAGACAACCGAGCTATACTGCGTATCTAACGAGCCAGTTTAGACACTGTCATTTTATTGCCGGCGTGCCTTGAGAAAGGGTCTGGATCCGAAACGTCGGTTGTGTATACATTTTTTTATTCGTCATTATTGATTAAAAAGTTATTTGTCTTGTGGCTGCATTAATGACTGTCATGTGATGTCATCGTGCTCTGTGGGTGCGTGCGCATTGTACATTTAGTCTATCAATAGAGTTCGTCTTGTTCGGAAGTTCGCTCTTACAATTCAGACCGAATTTAAAACAATACTCGATATTGATAAATAACCTATGTAGACTAAACAAGAACAGGCTGCCGTTCAGCACTTTACATTGACCGGGAGAAGCCGCTGGACGTCGAATGCCCTGTCAGATTTTAATGAATCTTGCCGCTTCTTTGCCAATGAATATTAATCAAGAGATTTCATAACTTTATAAAGCAATAACACGCTTTACGCTCAACGTTTATAGGAGCTTTTTCCTCATTCAAGGTCGACAGTGCAACCACCACAAATACATACACATGACTGATTGCAAAATACTTGAAGCACGGGAGTGTATGAATAACTTTTGTTAATTCTTGGATATGCAAGGACAAAAAATGCAAAATCACAGCTTCGGTTCATGATCCCGCGTCAGTAATAATATTTTTACAAGAACCTGGGCTATCAACCATAAATCACTTCAGTGGATTTTGTCAGACTCTGACAAGATGGCTAATTTCCATCCTATTCGCGCTCTGCAAAATACATCATAAATATTTATTCTTGTCAAGAATGGCATGGCATCAAAAAAGTCTGCATATTAGAGAAACTCTGGGTCCGCAAATACATTGCAGCTTTGATCGGCATCAATTGCTGAAGTTTGAACACTGTCACGTGACCAGATTAGGTGGTATTCTGATGGATAAAGCAATCGTTCGTTATTGACTAGATTCACGGTTTTGCTTCTTCACGTCAGGCAATAAGTTAGCAACAGTTCTTGTTTTGGGATTCGTAGTGAAAACAGTGGCGGGAGCAGTTAATCGATTCCGCACGATTAATCGTGCGACGGAATCAATCGCGCGAATGACCAGGAATCGTGCGATTCTTGAATGAACAGGGAAATCGTGCGATTCTTGAATGACCAGGAATCGTGTGATTCTTGAATGAATGACGAGGAATCGTGCGATTCTTGAATGACGAGGAATCGTGCGATTCTTGAATGAACAGGAATAGTTCGATTCTTGAATGACAGGAATCGTGCGATTCTTGAATGACCAGGAATCGTTGCGATTCTTGAATGACGAGGAATCGTGCGGATTCTTGAATGCCAGGAATGTGTGATTCTTGAATGACGAGGAATCGTGCGATTCTTGAATGACCAGCAATCGTGCGATTCTTGAATGACGAGGAATCGTGCGATTCTTGAATGACCAGGAATAGTGCGATTCTTGAATGAACAGGAATCGTGCGATTCTGGAATGACCAGGAATCGTGCGATTCTTGAATGACCAGCAATCGTGCGATTCTTGAATGACCAGGAATCGTGCGATTCTTGAATGACGAGGAATCGTGCGATTCTTGAATGACGAGGAATCGTGCGATTCTTGAATGACCAGGAATCGTTGCGCGATTTTTTTCGCAATGTGATTTCTCAATGAAATCTGCTTGATGAGTAAAAACAAAGCTTCTATTCACTCTTTCATCGTTTTGAGATACCGTTAGTTGGAATGCGCCGGTGCTCGTTCCTGAGATCATGTATTGCTAGACAAATCTGCCGTGTGAAATCTCTTTGGGACCTCCCCACATGGTATTAAAGACGTTCGCGTGGGCTAGGTACACCATCTAGAGCCCATGCAAATCATGCATTTATCAAGACAGTAGAGCACAGGTAGGTCCCTATGATATTGTATCTCCGCATTGAAGTCACATAAATGCATAGATAACAATGTGTATAAATGCATGATTTTCATTTAACACGCACACTATGAACATAACCCCGTAACAATTCCACTTGCAGATTTGTTAATTATGAAGATCGTAGAGCGACAATTCTTTATATTTCAAGCTAGTCTGGGCCATTCCGAGTCTTATTGACCAACCCTTGCAGGGCGAAGTGCCAGTAGTGTCTAGCAGTTACAGAATTTTTGTGCTTAAAATTGTCCAAGTATAAGGACGTCTCTCTGTCACATTTGCCAATGTTTTGCAAGCGTTATGAGTCTAATAGTTCCTATGTAATTATGCCTATTTCATGACTGATAGAAGAAATGGCATATACCTACACTCTTACAGTTATGTTCGATAAAATTTGATTGATAAAGACGAAAAGAACCGAAGCTGGAAAATAAAAATATCAATAACATGCTTCATAGTACATGCACACGATCATGATGCAGTACACTGTAAACTGTACGATACCAAAGCTACTTACGAAGGCGATGCACCAAAACGAGAATAACAAAATGTACGAAGGCCCTATTGTTCACGCTCATACACTACGAAAATTGGATTATATTTATCATCCAATAGGAAAAGACAATCGCTTTCGTAGTGTATGACCACGAACAATAGTGCTTTCGTACATTTTGGTTATTCTCGTTTTGTACATCGGTTTCGTAGTCAAAATCAGACAGCTTTCGTACTCTACAGTGTACAGTAACTTCTATGATAGCAGATTTGTAGTAGAATCCTTAAAATAGATTATTAAGACTTTTCATGCCTTGTTAGCGACTTTTCATCTGTTCTGAATTATTTGATTTATTTCGCTGTTTTCCTTAACATTTACAAATAGAATATCGCATTAGTTAATAGGGTAGTTATAATTTCAGTCTAAATAGACTATGAGTGTCAAATATTCTTCTTCTTCTTACTTCTTCGTTTTATGTTTCTTCTTCCCGGTTCCGGGGCTGGACGAAATGTGATGACCCGTTTCCATCGTGAACGATGTAGAGCAACGTCTTCCGACACCTCTTGAGACTCCAGATCATCTTGGATACAGGTAGTGATGCAAATGGAAAATTTTCCAATTTTTCAAAATTTTCCGGAAAATTTTCCATTGGAAAATTTTGAAATTTATTTTTCGGTGATTGACGTT